>OY821759.1:13875712-13971872 GCA_963682095.1 Potentilla sterilis | reverse complement strand
TCGGTCGTCCGGTGGTGTATGAGAAGAAATTGGCCTTTGACACCCTTCCTGGTTTTGTTAAAGACAAAGTCCAACAGCTAGGATGGGTAGACCCTTTAGCCTCCCTGCCTATTATCAACTTGACCATGGTCCAGGAATTTTATGCCAATTTCTCTGAGGACATGGCATTGAAGGTTAAGCTTAAGGCCCCCTCCAAGGATCTACAGGTTTGGGTTAGAAATCGAGTGGTTAACATTTCTCCCGCCAATATCCGTAGGGTTCTTAGTCTCCCCACCACTAGGACTGTTGACCTAGATCTGATTCGCAAGCATCTCACCACTATCTCTTTGTCGGATCTTGCTAAGGCTTTGTACTCGACTCCTTCTCAAGTCTCTACTCCTACTGTCTGTCTAGCGAGTCAATGCATGCCTGAGTTTGTCAAGGTCATGGGCTTTGTAGTTCGGTCCCTACTGTACTCCCTCCACTCAAACCAGCAAAATCACCAAACGCTAAGGAGCCTTCATCTCCTACCTGCTTCAAGACCATAACCCTCCCTTTCCAGCGGAATACTTCATCTATCAAGCCATCCACAAGGCTGCTATTGCCCAGCGCAACTCTGTCAAAAGCTCGCTTGTATTTCCAGGGGTTATTTGTCTTCTTTGCTATGATGCTGGTGTGAACACCCGAGATGGTGATGCAGTCCTTCCTCCTATTCCTCCGATTGATTTGACCTCTGTTCACAAATCTGTCTCCCAAGCAGGGATGTATGTTGAGTCTCTAGAGCATACAAGTCTAAAGAAGGAGCTGAAGGAGGCCATCCAGTCTGCAGTGGAGGATATCAAAGTCTCTTTCTCTCAGAAGTTTGAGGAATTGAAGACTCATTTGGATGAACTTGCACAAGCGGCCAATCGAAGCAGCCATTCAGCCTCTGATTGTGCGTCCAGCTCAGATGGTCAGCTTCGTGCTCCGGAGCCTGCGGACAGGGAGGATCCAACTCAGGGGGAGTCTTCGGATCGCTCCATCTCAGGAGAAGAAGATGTGGAGCACATTGATGATGATGATGAGGATGTCTGATACTCTTGCCAGCCTTTTTTTTTTTTTTTTTTTTTTTTTTTTTCTGTTTCGGCTGTTCCCTTTCGTTTGTTAAGACAATGTTTGGTTCCTGTTCTATTTTGATTGACTGCTTGTTGAACATGAATGTTCTCTGTTTCCCTTTGTCCTTCTGTGACAAAAAGGGGGAGAACTAGTTTTTAGGGCATTATGATTATTGTGTTGAACTATGTCATGCTTATTTCAGTTATTAGCTTATCTGAGATGTGCATCTGATACATAATGCCTTGGCTATCCTAAATGTTCACTATGCCTTCACTTGTGTTCTTTTTTAGCCTACTTAAGTGTAGGTTTGTATCTTGAGAACTCTGTGCTGCTGATGCTGTTGGTTAGAACTAAGTTTTGTTTTGGATAGCTAGGTGTGTTTTGTCCAGGAATGCCAAAGGGGGAGATTGTAAGTATAAAGATATTGGCAGTCCTCAATATGGACCAAAACACAGCCCAAGATGTAGTATGATGAGTCCCAGCACAAGTACAAGTGAAGCCATGAAGCCCAACCAATTCAAGGCCCAACATAACCTCAGAAAACTAAGGTATATTCATGCATATTCATATCATGTTTTCACTAAGGATAGCAGTACCACTTTGTATCCTATGTTTGCTACTAAGGATAGGAGTACTGCTTCGTATACCAAGTCTTCTGGGTATTTTTATGGCTTTGTTCAAATCGTCTTGAAAACTGTGATTTATCTTCTCAATGCAATTCCAGTTGTTTCCAGTCGATTTGCTTTTCAAAATTCAAACAGCTAGCCAAGCATGTGATGCTCTTGGCGCCCAAACTATCAAAGGGTGAAGGAATTTTTCAACCCGTGACCTTGATGTTTTCAAGGTCCATTTGTTTATGCTTGGTTTGTGTTACACTTACCTATGCAGTTGGTAGTAGGCTATATGATCCTAGAAGGAAGCTGTCTTGCCCTTTCATATTGTTGACATTCTTTTAGAATGCTTCTTGCAAAACAGTTTTCCCTCTTATAAAAAGCTAGCCTTTTATGGAAAGTTGGTTTTGTCCTTTTGTGCTTAGCTTTGTACTACAAAGGATTTCAACAGCATCTAAGCCAAACAGATCAGTCCAAACCTTCTGAATCTATTGGCAAGTGTGATGCCCTCTTAGTGCACACCTTGGCCTATAAATACCAAGCAAAGTTCCTTTGTTTGGTGGTTGTTTTTGTGTCTTTGTTTTGTATTTGTAAAGATCATCTTTTGTATGATTTTAAGTTCATAAAGCTCTCTTGCTCTAAGTCTTCCTAGTGACTATAAATCTTAGAAGCATTGGGTTGAACAATCTTTCAAAACCCATATTGCATTTACACTTGCATGCCATGTGTTTTTGCTTGGTGGTCAATTTAATTGTGTTTTTGTTATTATTGAAGAATATCAGCTTGGCTGTGTTCTTACTCTCTACTGCTCTAAGTCTTCCTAGTGATTATAAATCTTAGAGCTTGAGAAATCAAAAACCGTTTTTCAAAAATCATAAAGCATTTGCATTCCAATACATGAGGTTGTGATTGGAGGTGCAACGACCCCAAGAGTTCACAAAGCAGAGTTAGCTAGGGAGTAGTTAAGGTCTGAGTGAAGCTCTTGTATCCCTTTCATGTGTGAGGACTTATGAGACAAGATAGGAGAGCGTTCTAGTTAGACTAGGTAGAGTCATAGAACATGATAACAACAAGGTCTGGTATCACAGGCTCTATTCTTGTATAAGTCTACGAATCACATAGTGAAAAAGTTTGTCCTTCGGATAAGGGCACGCAGTTTTCTTCCCTGAGTTCAGGGTTTCTGCGTTAAAGAAAAACATCTCTGTGTTGTTTTTACTTTCAGCAACCTTTTCATTACTTGCATAATCGTAGCAAATTGTGAATCGGGATAGCACAATTACTTGCTAGCCTCAAATTATAACATATAACGAAAAAATTGCAAATAGTCCTATTCACGCTCCCCCTCTAAGACCTTCGACCTAAAACAGTCAATGTTAATCTCCCAGTGCAAACAAAACTTCCCTTGATTTTTGTATGGTGAGGAAGTTTTGCCAACTTGCTACTGTATATGACCTTCCGTTTTCCGTTTTACAATGAGAGAGAGAGAGAGAGAGAGAGTTCTACTACTACTTTTGAGGTAAGAAATGTACCTGTTTCACACAGCCTGTGTGAAATGTAACTATCAATTATTCCGGTAAGCAACCGCGTTAGTTAACAATCTGAAATCCTCAAATCTATTTAAACTTTCTGGATGTCGTATCAAAAACAAAATAAAATAAACTAACAAACAAGCAGAAAGTCTAAACGATCACGTTCAAGTGCTCAAGTAACTTCAGTGAGTTCAGTCATATGTAATTCTCACATAAAACCCTTCGAAAGCTCCACAGCCGAAATTTGGAAACCCTGAAAAGGCGGATCACTAACCCGAAGATGTGATAGTCAGAATTATGGAGAGGTTGCCGATCAAGTCCCTAATCCGGTTCACCTCCGTTTTCAAACACTGGCGCTCCACCATATTATTCCGACCCCCAATTCGCCAAATCCCAGTTCCAAATAGATCAAACCTTCCGGCACAGAATCCTCGTCTCTGACCCCAGTCAATCTGAATTGCAATACGCAGACGTGGCAGCGCTGTTGTCGTCGTTTGAAGACAAGTCTTCAGTTAGAAAGGTTAGGTGTCCCTTCTTCCAACCCGGTACTGCTGTCAACTTACTTTGCTCCTGCAATAATTTGGTATTAACATCTGCTACTACCAAGCCAACATGTTTATCTGGAACCCATCAACTGGATTCTTCAAAAAACTACCTCACCCAGTTGCTGTTCCCTCGGAACATCAACACGTACAGTTTTATGGTTTTGGCTATTTGTCGGCGAGTGACGACTACAAAGTTGTCGCAAAACTCTCAAAGCGTGAAGGGGGGGAAGGAAGATCCGACCGAGGTCTTCTCAGTGTGAGCTGACGGTTGGAAAAGGATTCAAGCCATTTCACCGAGACTTTGAATTTAATATTGGGACTCTTGTGAATGAGGCACTTCATTGGGTTAGAAGGGTTGATATTATAGCTTTTGATCTGGCCAAAGAGGAGTTCAGAAGTATGTTGTTGCCTTTTGTCGAGCTGTTTGGTCTTAGGCCTCCATTTCATCTGGCTTCGTTTAGAGGTTGCCTGTGTGTATTTGTTACTGGGAATACTGATTTTGGCTCTGTTGATTTGTGGATCATGAGAGAATAAGACGTGGCAGAGTCGTGGACGAAGCTGTTCAACTGAGAGAATAAGAAGGTTTCCGATTTGGCTAACGAGGTTTATTTTTTGAGGCCCATCTTGGTTAGGGAAACTGGTACATTTCTGTATAAAATGGCTCTTAGTTGTGGCACAGGGTTTGATCACGAACTGATAAGGAGTGGTCATGACGGAGAGAAGCTTGAAACGTATATGATTATCAGGCATAGACCGTACATGATTGAATACGAAGAGTCTACTTTGGCTCAGATGAAGGATCGATCCCTGCAAAGATATAATTGTTACTCACTCACTCACTCACTCCTTAATTTCACTGTGCTCATGCTCGAAACTTTATATTATTCGCTCATTGGAATTGCTTTAGTTTATATTGGTACTCTATCTTCAATGTACCATTTGTAAACAAAAGGGGTTTATGATTTCACAAATATGATTACCCATAATTGATTTATAATTAAAATAATAATTATAAATAAAGAATACCAATGGGTTCCGACTGATGTTAAATAGATAAAGAAAGTAGAATCCGTTGAAGTCGAGTCGTGTGTATCACACACTTTCCTTAAGACAATTACGCCGCCTCTATTGGTGCAAAAGGACTTCTTAGCGTTTGTCTCCCAGGATATAACGACCTTTCGAGTTCTTGTGGCTGCACTGCTACAAGAACACCTACGAACTGCTAGTACTTTCTATCTATCACCAGAATAAAACAAGAGCACAAGTGCAGAAGAGAAAATGATCTTCAAAAGAGAAGAGCTCAATGCTTTGTATTGGTGTTGGTATTGGTGTAGGTATATGTATGTATCAAACTATGGAAAAAGAGGCCCTTTTTATAGTGTGAGGAATGGCCAAGGCTATTAAAATCAATCATCAATATAGGGAACTCAATGGTCATGAACATCTCACTCAATGGTCATGAACATCCCACTCAATGTTCATAATACACATTACATCATATGTTACTAGAATATCAAAAAATTTCCAGTAGCAACTGAAGAGTCACTTGACTCTTACCATTTCCCTTTTTCAATAGCCAACTTTGGATGACAATTTTTCATTTATCCCAAAACCAAATTGGTCATATGAACACATAATATTGTAGTCTTCATTATGAAGAATATAAATCCAAGTTCAATTCTCATTAATTATAAGTGTAACACACTTTAATTAATCCATTTAAATTTGGTTTCAAAAAGGGTTTTTAACCCATTTTTCCAACAATTCCCCACATGAATAAAATTGGCCACCAAAGACTCGATAGAATTGGTGATAGATTTCTATGGTCGAAACCTGCATGGGATAGGTAGGTTTTACCCTTTGAACATTCCCTTGTGAAAGTATGATACGTTACTAACTAAACAGTAGACGCGATGTCCTTGAACTATTCGTTATTTTGTGTAACTGATAGCATACCTCACACAGGAGTCTTCCTGGTACATTGCAGTTCTCACTATTGTGCCCGTTTTGGCCCTGGACACACGCCTGGTTCTGTAAGAGTTTGATAAGAATTGTGCCCCAACAATTCCCTTATAAGCGGCCCCACTTCTCTCTTACATAGGTGATCTCTTAATTAAGAGTAACCCGCATTACTCCGCTCGGTTTTTCTGATGCATAAGAATCATTAAAAGCTTGGCTTAACCTAACTCTTACGGATATCACTGTTTTTCATCATAGGAATGGATTTGGGTACTCCCCACAGTGATCCAATCTCATCTCCACAATTTAGTTTTCCCATTTGAACCTAGCTCTTGGGATCTCCAGTCTACTAGGTTGGGTATCCACTGAAGAAATTTTATTTTCCAATGGGCTTTAATCCCATTCCTCTTGATGATTTTGTCAACTAACTCTCTAGTTAACCCTTTGGTTAGCGGATCCGCAATATTTATCTTTTGACTTCACATAGTCAGTCAAGATAACTTCAATAGAGAGTAGTCAATTGGTATTATGTCCTCGAAGGATGTGTCTAGACTTACCATTGTACATCTTCCTTTGTGCCCTACTAATTGCAAATTGACTATTACAATAAATTGCAGACACATGTCTTGTCAATCTTGGAATATCCTCCATATTGGTATAACCATTGTCATTATTCCCCACATTTGTCTGGTACCACAAACCCATACTTCATTATGGATCTAGTTATAATGGTCCGTTTGGAGGATTTTCATAACACTGTCCCACCTTTTAGTGTGAACACATAACCGCTAGTACACTTAAAGACTATCGTGTTAGATATCCATTTTTCATCTCAGTATCCTTCTAGGACAACACAACTCAAATATTACTCGTGTGTCTCTTTGACTTGCTCACATAAGCAATATCCATATTTTTCATGTCAAATATGAAATTTAACATATCTCTAGTGGATTTAATCATCTTATTTATTGCATTCAAACAATAAACATGTCATTACATATCCACTTGCTTTCAAAATGAGTTAAAGCATACTTTGACCCTTATCATATATCTTGGTCTATCATGCCATATATTTAGATGGCTCAACCATATTGGTGAAAAGAAACTTTATTCATTCTTGGACAAATGTCATTTACAAGAATTAAATAATCCACCACTCATGGTCCTATTTTATTTTATAAACTTGGCTTGGTCATACCACAGCTCTAAGTCTTTTATTCCACAGTCATAATCATTGACTTCATCCATACCCTGTTCGTTGGACATATTTTCAACAAGTGCATCAAGTGAAGCCCATTCAATTTCTCAGATTTTTCTCTTTGTGAGACTGAGACATGTATTCAGGCAATCACATCCATGGTCGGCATCTTGATCGACTCTTGGTTGTTTCAGTAATTTTTCAATTCCGAAAACAAACTCATAAGTGTTAATTGAAATAACCACTTATTTATTAATTTAATGTAAATGTAACTTACAAATTTCGTAAGACAATAATATCTGTATAGGCAACCATTCCGTAAGACAAATATACATGCAACCATTCCGTAAAACAAGTATACAGGCAACCAATTCTGTTTAGGCAACCATTTGGTAGTACAAGTATTACGCAATCACATCCGGTTGGCACCTTGATTGACTCTTTGGTTGTTTCAGCAATTTTTTCAATTATGAAAACACACCTATAAGTGTTAATTAATATAATCACTTATTTCTCAATTCAAAGTATACGTAAGCTACGAATTCCGTAAGGCAACAATATCCGTATAAGCGACCAATTCCGTTTAGGCAGTCATTCCATAAGGCAACAACAAGCTTCGAAAGAACCTTAAATCCATTTAGGCAACCATTACATAAAGCAACAACAAGTTTCGAAAGAACCTTAAATCCATTTAGGCAACCATTACATAAGGCAACAACAAGCTTCGAAAGAACCTTAAAACCGTTCCATAAGGCAACAACAAGCTTCGAAAGAACCTTAAATCCATTTAGGCAACCATTACATAAGGCAACAACAAGCTTAGAAAGAACCTTAAAACCGTTCCATAAGGCAACAACAAGCTTCGAAAGAACCTTAAATCCATTTAAGCAACCATTACATAAGGCAACAACAAGCTTCTAAAGAACCTTAAAACCGTTCCATAAGGCAACAACAAGCTTCGAAAGAACCTTAAATCCGTTTAGGCAACCAGAACCTTAAATCCGTTTAGGCAACCAATAAACCTCGAATCATACAAGCAAAATCAAATTTAATTGTCTTAAGTTGTAAACAAAAGGGGGGTTTATGACCTTGCAAATATGATTACCCATAATTGATTTATAATTAAAATAATAATTATAAATAAAGAATACCAATGGGTTCCGACGGATGTTAAATAGATAAAGAAAGTAGAATCCGTTGAAGTCGAGTCGTGTGTATCACACACTTTCCTTAAGACAATTACGCCGCCTCTATTGGTGCAAAAGGACTTCTTAGCGTTTGTCTCCCAGGATATAACGACCTTTCGAGTTCTTGTGGCTGCACTGCTACAAGAACACCTACGAACTGCTAGTACTTTCTATCTATCACCAGAATAAAACAAGAGCACAAGTGCAGAAGAGAAAATGATCTTCAAAAGAGAAGAGCTCAATGCTTTGTATTGGTGTAGGTATATGTATGTATCAAACTATGGAAAAGGAGGCCCTTTTTATAGTGTGAGGAATGGCCAAGGCTATTAAAATCAATCATCAATATAGGGAACTCAATGGTCATGAACATCCCACTCAATGGTCATGAACATCCCACTCAATGTTCATAATACACATTACATCATATGTTACTAGAATATCAAAAATTTTCCAGTAGCAACTGAAGAGTCACTTGACTCTTACCATTTCCCTTTTTCAATAGCCAACTTTGGATGTCAATTTTTCATTCATCCCAAAACCAAATTGGTCATATGAACACATAATATTGTAGTCTTCATTATGAAGAATACAAATCCAAGTTCAATTCTCATTAATTATAAGTGTAACACACTTTAATTAATCCATTTAAATTTGGTTTCAAAAAGGGTTTTTAACCCATTTTTCCAACACCATTTGCTTGTCAGTTTTAGTTTATGACTTAAGTGGCCAAAAGTTCTTCTAAGCTGTATTCCCACCTTTTCCCATACAGCCTTTTAATACTTTACTGCTTACATTACGGTCACAAGATTGATCTCATACGGTCATACCATGTGAGTAGTAGCTATCATATTTTGTAATGAACCCGAGTCAAAACATATCATCTTAATTATTTTATTTTAATTTTAATTTTTTTAAGTTATTTTAATTTTCATTAGAATTCTTATCTTATTTAGAATTATTTATTTCCTTTTCAAATTGGATTTTTAAGATTTTGTGTTTGATTAGGATTGTGATTGTATTAGGTTTGGGTGCCTATATAAGCACTATTATTCTATGTACTTGATCATCTTGTTATCAATAAAAACCCTATTATTAGAGAGATTTCTCTATATTTCTTACGGCATTGCCGTAATGGCTAGTGGATTCTAATTTTATCTCACATGGTTGCCGACGCTTGACGGAGCCCCCTACTATTATGTTCACGCTTCCCGCATCATTTTGATTGTGGACAATGGGAGCTGTGAGAATTTTGTCGCTAAAAAATTGGTAGATCACCTGCATCTATCAACACAGCCACAAGTCATGCCTTACTCCCTTGGTTGGGTGAAAAAAGGTCCTCACGTTCGAGTGACTCAGACTTGCAAAGTACCTGTTTCAATTGGTAAGCACTACAAAGAGGAAGTACTCTGTGATGGTGTTGATATGGATGTTTGTCATATTTTGTTTGGACGTCCTTGGTAATTCGATGTTGATTCTACTCATAGAAGAAGAGATAATGTGATATTGTTTACTTGGGGTGATCATAAAATTGCTATGGCTCTTGTTTTACATTTTGCGAATTCTTCTGAAAAAAAGAAAGAGAATTTTCTGATTTTGTCCAACAATGAGCATGAGATGGAGGAGTCTTATAAGGAGGCATAGGTGATTTTTCATGTAGTAGTCAAAGGGTTGCTCAGTACAAAACAAGCAGCTGCAGAGATTCCTACAGAGGTGCAACACATGCTAGAACAGTTTACATAATTAATTGCTGATGGAACTTCCCAACGAACTACCACCCATGAGAGACATCCAACACCAGATTGACTTAGTCCCTGGAGCCAGCCTACCAAACCTACCTCACTACCGTATGAGTCCGAAAGAGAACGATATTTTGAGGGAGCAGATTGAAGACTTGTTGAGAAAAGGGTTCATCCGTGAAAGTATGAGACATTGTGCAGTACCTGTCTTTCTCGTTCCTAAGAAAGGAAATCAATGACGTATGTGTGTCGATAGCAGAGTTATTAATAAGATTACTATCAAGTACAGATTTCCTATTCCTCACCTGGAGGATATGCTTGATGAATTAGAAGGTGCAAAGGTGTTCTCAAAGATTGATCTGCGTAGCGGCTACCATTAGATTAGAATCAAGTCTAGAGATGAGTGAAAAACTGCATTCAAGAGTAAGGATGGTCTCTATGAGTGGTTGGTGATGCCTTTTGGATTATTCAATGAACCTAGCTAGCACTTTTATGAGACTAATGAACTAGGTTCTTCGTCCTTTCACTAGCTCTTTCGTGGTAGTTTATTTTGATGACATTTTAATCTATAGCAAAAATAAAGAGGAGCATCTAAGAAGAGTTTAGAACGTTTTACAAGAGAACAAGTTGTACATTAACTTGAAAAAGTGTACTTTCTGCACCAACAAATTGCTATTTTGAGGGTTTGTGGTCGGAGCAGATGGCATACAAGTAGATGATGAGAAAATTCGTGCTATCAGAGATTGACTTGCCCCAAAATTAGTAACTGAGGTACGTATTTTTTATGGTTTGGCTACGTTTTATAGGTGGTTTGTGTACAATTTCATCACCATTACTGCTCCTATTACTGAGTGTTTGAAGAAAGGAAAGTTTCATTCGGGTGAAGAACAGGAACAAAGTTTCGCAATGATCAAGGAAAAACTTTGTTTTGCACCAGTCCTTGGCCCCTCCCACCTAATTTTGATAAAATCTTTCAAGTGGAGTGTGATGCTAGCGGAGTAGGTAAGGTGTTGTTTTGTCTCAAGAAAAGATACATGTTGCTTTCTTCAGTGAGAAGTTGAGTGATACTACACAGAGGTGGAGCACGTATGATCAAGAATTTTATGCAGTATTTCGAGCTTTGAAGCAGTGAGAGCATTACCTGATACAAAGAGAATTTGTACAGTACACAGACCACCAGGCTTTGAAGTTCCTTAACAGTAAAAAAACAGTGAACAAGATTCATGCAAGATGGGTGAGCTTTCTACATAAATTCCCTTTCGTAATTCAACATAAATTTGGTTCTTCTAATAGTTAAGGTCGCATATGCGTTGAGTAGAAGAGTTTCGCTGCTGGTTGTTTTGGCACAAGAAATTGTGGGTTTCGAACTCCTCAAGGAGTTGTATGAGGATGATGTTGATTTTAAGGAGATTTGGGCAAGGTGCAGAGGTAACCATACACTTTCTGATTTTCATATTACTGGTGGTTATCTGTTTAAAGGGAATCAGCGTTGTATCCCTAGTTCATCAATGAGGGAGAAATTAATCAGAGACCTACATAGCGGGGGTTTGAGCGGACATTTAGGCCGAGACAAGACCATTGCTAGTTAGGAGGAGAGGTATTTCTGGCCACAGTTAAAAAATGATGCAGGAGCAATTTTCAAGAAGTGTTATATCTGTCAGGTGTCTAAGGGTCAGCCCCAAAATACTGGTCTTTATTTACCTTTACCTGTTCCTGATAATATTTGGCAGGATCTTTCCATGGATTTTGTGTTGTGTCTACCTAGTACACAGAGATGTGTGGATTCTGCATTTGTGGTTTAGACAGGTTCTCCAAAATGACACATTTTATTGCTTGTAAAAAGACTATTGATGCTGCTAACATAGCAAAGCTGTTTTTCCGTGAGGTTGTCCGCTTACATGGTGTGCCCAAATCCATTATTTCTGACAGAGACACGAAATTCCTTAGCTATTTTTGGAACACTTTGTGGAGGAAGCTCGGGACAATTTTGAATAGAAGCAGTATAGCTCACCCCCAAACTGATGGACAAACGGAGGTCACTAATCACACTTTGGGAAATATGATACCAAGTGTTAGTGGCGACAAACCAAAACAATGGGATATTGCTTTGGCACAGGTGGAGTTTGCTTATAACAGTGCTGTGGATACTGCTATTGGAAGATCACATTTCTCTGTGGTTTACACTTATGTTCCTCTTCATGTGGTTGATTTGGTCAAGCTTTCACGAGGTCATGGTGTTAGCATTGCTGCTGAGAATATGACTAAAGATATGCAGGCTGTTAGCGAAGAGGTTAAAGCCAAGTTGGAGGCGACTAATGCCAAGAATAAGGCTGCAGTCGACAAGCATCGAAGAGTGAAGGCGTTCTAAGAGGGAGATGACGTGATGGTGTTTCTGCGAAAGGAGAGGTTCCCTGTTGGCACGTACAACAAGCTCAAAGCCAAGAAGTATGAGCCCTTCAAGGTAATACGTAAGATCAATAATAATGCTTATATTATTGCCCTTCCTGATTCCATGGGCATTTCCAATACCTTTAATGTGTCCGATCTTTACAAGTATCATGAGGATGCGGCCATTTATCCTGAAGAGAACTCGGGGTCGAGTTTTTCGGAGGTGGATGAGACTGATGTAGGGCGCATGGCGGAAGAGGTTGATGAATTGATTGATCGCAGTAAAGGAAAATTGGGTTTGTTGCATATATGACGATCAGTGGCAGAACCGTAATTAAAGGTGCGGTTTGGTGAGTTGCAGATTTGGCATTCGGTATTTGATTGGTTGTTGTGATACCTTTCTGAGAAAAGAACGGCGTCATGAGTCAAACTCATCACTTTTCCACGATATGTGGACTTTTTTGGGCTTTCGAGTTCGTTTAGGGCCTAAAAAAAAAAAACAATTTTATATGTTTTCAGAATTTATGTTTTTTAATTTATTTTAGATTTGTTTCGTTTATTTCCTTGGGCTTTAGGGTTTTGTTGTTAATTGCCATAGGGTTTGTTTAGTAGTATTTAAACATCCTTAAATGGGTGTGGACGAATAATCTTATTATCTTTCAATTAAACAAGAGTTTTCTCTTATTCTCTTGTGGATTCTAGAATTTATCCTTAGGGTTCTTTGCTTGAAAACCTTGTTACTAATTGAGTTTATTGCTTGTAAACCTACCATTATCTTACTACGTCAACATAAATTTGGGATTGTTTTAGTTATTAGCGACTAATATGTGGTACCATTATGATATTATATGTTAAATACACAATTTTCTTTTGTAACTTTTAGGTGTTGACATCATCTAACTCTGAATTCATAATCCATGTAAACTATACTTTCTAGTTTCTATTAACGATGTTTAAGACCATGAAGATAATTCGACTGGACGTACTTTTAGATGCTCAGAACCAAACTGATAGTCAAACATACTGGATACTTATATTCTCTGAACCAATGTATAGTCCAGCCTAAAGATGCTGATGATTTATTGCTCTATGGATTTTAGTTCTGGTCGGAAATATCATTTGACTCCACCACAATTTTGCTCTCCAACAAATTCTGTATGAGCAGTGTATTCTCTTCAATTTTGGTTAATTATTTGATAATTTATGCTATCTGCAGACTGGAAAATGTATACGTTATATGCCATGAAAATTCACCTAGCTAGCAAAAGTAGTAGAATCAATGTATCATGTTTAGCATTGGACTTCTGGTGGGTTTCTTGGCTCCCCCTGCTGGTTCTTTTTTTTGAACCTCTGCTTGTTTTTGAGTATGAACATCTTATTCTGTTTATCTCACACTGATATTTTTGAATAATATTGGAAGAACAAGTTGTCTGTTACACCAGAACAGTGTTTATCTAATTCGCCCAAAGATTTAGGTTTGATTATGGAATATTGCACCACTTTGAGTTCAATAAGAACATCTAGAGTCCTCTGAACTTAGCAGCTAGAATGTTTATCATTCTATATTGTGTTTCTTCTGGTCGTAGCCCTTTGATTGATTTTTTGTGCCAAACTGTCAGATGCTTTTCTTTGTTCAGTCATTTGAGAAGAATATTGCTGACTACTTGATTTGTCTGAGAACCCTGATCATTTTTAGCCAACTTAAATAGCATGAACTTTCGTCCTTTGAAAGTCCCTACCCACAAATACACAATACACCAAATTCCATCCCACATCAGCATCAGCTTGTTCAAGTGTTCTAGTGCCAATTTTTCTGTTGTACACTTGAATTTCTCTCATATTTTAAACCTGCAGCAGGACTTTGTGCAACACTAGAAAATAATGGTTTAATATTTGCTTGATTGATTATTCTTCTCCATACGGAGATATATATAGTGATACAACCATATATCTACAAGGTAATTATATCTAAAGATTATATAGAATAATTCACCTATACATACAAGGAAAGTAATAATCCCTATAATATTCTACACTCCCCCTCAAGTTGGTGCATAGATGTCAATCATGCCCAACTTGTCAATTGAATCGTCAAACACTTTCCTTGACACTCTTTTTGTAAGAATATCAGCTAAATGGTTTTCAGTATACACGAAGGGGAATCGAATGACATTCCTGTCTAAGTTCTCCTTGATAAAGAATCGATCCACCTCTACATGCTTTATTCGGTCATGCTGAACTGGATTATGAGCAATTTCAATTGCTGATGTGTTATCACAATGTAGATCCATAGGCTTCTTAAGCTTGAGCTCTAAGTCTTTTAACACATTTCGGATCTATAGTAGTTCGCACACGTCTTGTGCCATACCTCGAAACTCTGCTTCTGCACTTGATCTAGCAACCAACTTTTGTATCTTAATACGCCAAGTCACTAGATTTCTTCCAACAAAGGTGAAGTATCCAGAAGTAGATCTTCTATCAGTCTTATCACCTGCCCAATCAGCATCTGTATACCCCAAGACTTCGAATTCTTTTGCTTTTTCAAACAACAAATCTTTTCCAGGTGCCTTCTTGAGATACTTCAAAATACGATATACTGCATCCATATGCTCTTCACTGGGACAATGCGTAAACTGACTCACCATACTCACATCATAAGCAATATCAGGTCTAGTATGAGAGAGATAAATGAGTCTCCCTACTAGTCGTTGATATCGCCCCTTGTCTGTCATGACTTGATCTGGATAAATAGTAAGATTATGATTCATCTCAATCGGAGTCTCATCTGGCTTGCAGTCAAGCATTCCAGTTTCGGTTAAGAGGTCAAGTACATATTTGCGTTGGGATAAAGAAATTCTTTTTTTCGACCTGGTCACTTCAATCCCAAGAAAATATTTCAATTGTCCAAGATCTTTCATTTCAAACTCCTTTTAAAGATATCTTTGTAGAGCTTCCATCTCTTTTGGGTCATCGCCTGTGACAATCATATCATCAACATATACTATCAGAGCAGTAATTTTACCCTGACAGCACACTACCAGAAAAGGCGTCATAGCCGACGACGCCATCTCGTCGGCCGTTTCCATTAATTCGTCGGCTATAGTCATAGCCGACGAAGTATCGTCGGCTATAGTCTCGTCGGGAATGCTCCGTCGGCTATAGTATAGCCGACGACACGAGGCTTAAGTCGTCGGCTTATAAACCGCGGGGTATAGCCGACGAATAAAGTGTCGTCGGCTATACTTCGAACATTGCCGACGACAAGATCGTCGGCTTCAACAATTACGTAATTGCCCCTAAACCGAAGTATAGCCGACGACACTATCGTCGGCTATACGTCCGTTATAGCCGACGACACTATCGTCGGCCATAACAATCGCCGGTACCAGAAACGGCTTTTTTTGCCTGAAGCCGGGAGGGTATAGCCGACGACATATGGTAAACATCGTCGGCTATAGCCCTTATAGCCGACGAAATTTGGTAAAAATCGTCGGCTATAACTGTTACAGCCGACGAAATAATGCCAATATCGTCGGCTATAACCCCTAAATATTTAAAAAAATTAAAAAATTTTACTCGGGCCCAATTTCTCTTCGTCTTCGGGGGCTGCAGAAAATGCACAAACAAACATCCAAATATCCAACAAATATCCACATCAATCCATCCCTAATATCCTACATACTGTACAAATTAACCCACTATATCTACTCATCATCACCCCCTAAACGCGTAGCGTCGTCGACCGGATCGTTCGAGTTCCGGTGGCTATGGCTGTCCTGATCGGCTGGCGTACTCCAATGCGGGGGGGGAGTGGGGACGACGAACTGGGGCATCTGTGGCGGAGGCGGGGGCTGGAGTCCAGCCTGCTGGGCCTCCCAAGACTGCTGCATCCACCGGTACATCTCCGCCACAGATGCGTCTCTGGCCTGCTGCGCCGAAGCCTCCGCGGCCCTCGCCAACTCCGCCTGCTGGAGCGCCTCCACCGCCCTCGCCAACTCCGCCTGAGTCCTCTGCAGCTGCGTCTGCAAGTCTCCTCTCGTCGAAGCCGCACGCTGCGTGCTGGGATTGGCCGGCGTGAACTTGAGAACCCCATCTCCCGCCGCGCCTAGGCCTCTCTGGTAGAAGTAGTTGTTCCCCGTCCCTACCGCCGCGTGCATGATCTGAGAGGCCAAGCGCGGCTCAAGGGTGTCGATCGTGGAGGCAAACTCCGCGATCGCCTCGTCGGACGCCCCGTCTCCCAGAGTGTCTCGCGCGATCCCGAAGGTGATCGCGTCGGTCTCTGCATCTATTTCCGCCTAATTGACAAGAAAATATAATAAACGAATTAAAAAATATATATATAAATTAATTTCATGAAACACTTTTATTGAAGATGGACGAATACTTACCACTTGGTCGGGACGCCCCGGATACATCTGCGCATGAATCCACGACAACGGCCTCAGCGGTCGGTCCCTCCTCGCCATCTCTGCCCACTGCCTCCAGGAGCGGGCGCCGCCGTGGTGGGGGTGCTCGTTTCTCCTGCGGTTGTCGCTGTTCGTCCGCGAGATTTTCTGTATTATAACAACAAACATATAAACGCAAATATAAATTAGTAACTAAATTAAAATATTAGGAACTAACCAAAATAAAATTAATAACTAATTTAGTTACTAACTAATTTAATTTAATTAGTAACTACTTAACTAACTAATTTAATTAGTAACTACTTAACTAACTAATTTAATTTAGTAACTAACTAACTTACTAACTACCTAATTTTATTTAATTTAATCTGATTTAATTTAGTAACGAACTAACTAACTATGTAACTAACCAACTGACTTAATTTAATAACTAATAACTAACTAACTAACTAACTAATTAATTGAATTAAGTAACTACATAATTTAATTATTAAATAACATTAAAAAGTTATATACTACCAGGCTAAATTTTCTTACCGAGACCCTGTCGCTCCCGAAGTAGGCTACCAGCCTGTAACATTCCGAATTTTTAAATAATAAAATTTAAGATTCGACAATGTTAAAATTTACAAATAAACTCAATCACTTGAAAGTTATCATACAATAACCAAGTAAAACAACAGAGTTTAAGTGTGTGGCTCGATACATTCAAAATATTACATCATTAACAAAATAGATGTAAGAAAAGAGTCTCTCACTATTACTCTCTAACCCAAAAAGATAATTACAAGCTAGACCAATGCCTATACCTACTAGCCGTGCGACTCAGATGCCGCTCCCTGGCTTCTGGTCCTCACCTGCAGGTCTAACCCCTACACCATCAATTGGTGCACCGGGTTGTAAACAACGAACCCGGTAAGCTTTCAAAGCTCGTGTGAGTAAAACAAACAAGTTCATGATAAAAAAAAATAATTAAATCAACAAAGGAAAACACGTATATTATAAAATTCACTATGCACAATCAACCAAAAGAGTAAGACTAGGGGCGCACTGACCAACGTCATTCCCCTACAAATCTCACAAGGCAAACAGACTAGAGCTCTAACTGATCGTAACCAATCCCGGCCAAAGGCTTGGTTCCGACATACTTGCCAAACGATCCCAGTACACCCACACAGGAGGGATCGTATACGCCACACATGAGTAATCCCCATCATAACACATGACAGATCACTCATTGGTCGTTGGTGTCTATACCAACCCATCACACATCACCCCACTCACATAATCACATATATGATAAATTCATAACAGAATACAAACACCCAATTGCACACTCACATTATATATTTCACGTAAATATATATATACGTAGACATCCGCTCAGGAATAGTCCACTAATACCAACTATAGTCATTGATCGTAAAACCTTTTGAAAATCATTTTTATATTAAAATCATTTTACTTACCAATGAATCGTAGTCGATCAAGCTCATTCAATTTAAAACAAATATCATTTCATAAAACAATTTTGCATATAACTATAATTAAACTCGTATTAAATACGATCAACGTGAGGTTTACTCACCTTAATTCACCAAAAATGGTAAATATCCGTTTCGCGTCGGACCTCGGAGAGAACGGGTCGAATCGGGCTGAAATAGCGTCGGGTCGGATCGCTACAGTACCGGTCAACGGTGGTCAACGGTGGTCAACGGTCAACGGCGGTCAACGGTCAACGGCGGTCAACGCCAGTCAACGGTCAACGGTCAACGTTGACCGGGTCGGGTCAACTCCGGGTCGGGTCTGAAGCGGGTCGGGTCGAACCGGATCTGAACTGCTGAAACGGGTCGGGTCGACCCGATCGGAGACGTTTCTCGATCCGGTCACAGCGGCTTGAAACGGCGACAACCACCTACACCAAGAGGACCGCAAGGAGAAGACGAACCGATTGGTGGGTGGCACGAGCTCCGGTTCCGCCGGACGCGGTCGCAGCTTCGCCGTGTACGGCGGCAGTCGCTTCCTCCGCTTGCTGCGCCGAGCACAGCCACTTTCCGGTGCCGATTCTTAGCTCAAACGGAAGAGGACGTCGAGATGAACAATTTGACAGGTCGCACGCCTCGATTGGTGGCCGGATGAGAGAGATCTACGCAAAAGAAGCTCCGGATTCGAATTAAAACGATGAACAGTAAATCGCGATAATTCCGGATAATTTCAGAATTTTCTGATTTTTCTGAAATTAAATTACTATTTATAGAAATTTCATATTTTTGGAATAACTTCAACAGGTCGTAACTTTTTCATACGACGTCCGTTTCAAGCGTGCCGCGTGTCTACGAACTCGTATCATCGAGCTCTACGATTGTCATGAAGGAAACTTTTCTAAATTCTCAACGAATCAAAAAGTCAACTTTTGGACCCTTCAAACTTAGCGTTTTTCGACTTTTAATTATCGAACACACTCTCGACATCGCATAACGACTTGACCAAAGCGTACAAACATTTCATTACTCGTAAAACATACTTCCAATAATTACAATAAATTTAATATAATTAACACGATTAAAAATCGGGTTATTACATTCTACCCTCCTTAAAGGAATTTCGCCCCGAAATTCAAACACACTACTCTACAAACAACTGTGGGTATTTAGCCTTCATATCAGACTCTAACTCCCAAGATGCATCACCCTCATCATGGTGACTCCACAGTACTTTGACCAATTCTATCTCCTTCCTTCGTAGCTTCTTTGTTGACCTATCCAAGATACGAACAGGCTCAACAACGAAGGTCGCATTCTCATTCACTTTAATAGTGCTATGATCAATCACATGTGACTCATCCGGTACATACTTCCTCAACATTGAAATATGAAAGACATTATGCACACCGGACATGCTAGGAGGTAAAGCAAGTCGATAGGCTAAATCTCCAACCTTCTCAAGAATCTCAAAAGGCCCAACATACCTTGGCGCCAGCTTTCCCTTTTTGCCAAATCTCACCACACCTTTCATTGGTGAGATCTTCAAAAATACATGATCACCAATCTCAAACTCCACCTGCCTTCTCTTCAAATCAGCATAGCTCTTCTGTCTACTCTGAGCAGTTCGGATCCTATCTCGAATGATCGAGATCTTTTCCGTGGTCTCCTGAACAATCTCAGGACCCAAGAACGCACTCTCACCAACCTCTGCCCAACAAACAGGAGACCTACACGGTCTTCCATAAAGAGCCTCATACGGCGCCATGCCAATACTAGAGTGATAGCTGTTGTTGTAGGCAAATTCAATCAACTGCAGGTGGTCTTCCCAACTTCCCTTGAAATCCAAGACACAGGCTCTTAGCATATCCTCCATCACCTGGTTCACTCGCTCAGTCTGCCCATCAGTCTGAGGGTGAAATGCTGTGCTCATATCCAAGGTGGTTCCCATGGCCTTCTGAAAACCAGCCCAGAACTTGGAAGTAAAGCGAGCATCCCGATCCGATACAATGGATACCGGCACTCCATGAAGTCTCACTATCTCCTTCACATATAACTTGCACAAAGCCTCAACTGAGTGCATCAACGACACTGGGAGAAAGTGCGCCGACTTCGTCAATCTATCAACAATCACCCACACGGCATCATGCCCCAATTTGGACTTAGGCAACCCAGTCACAAAGTCCATAGAGATGTGCTCCCATTTCCATTCTGGAATAGATAGCGGCTTCAACATGCCCGCTGGTCTCTGATGCTCTACTTTCACCTGCTGACAGGTAAGACACTTGGACACATACTCTGCCACATCTCTCTTCATCCTATTCCACCATAATTGCCTACAAATATCTCTATACATCTTTGTGCTCCCTGGGTGGATTGTGTATCGTGATCGATGTGCTACCTGGAGAATCTCCTTCTTAAGGTCAGCACAATCTGGTACGCACAACCTGCTTCTAAATCTCAACCCACCATCAGATCCGACAGTCCACTCAGACGGACACTCATCCAGCAAATCAACTACTAACTCCGCCAATTTTGCTCGAGAGAACTCATCATGTGCTTGACTCTGAACAATCCTGGAAATCAAGGTAGGCTGTACTGAAATACTACCAAGGAAGGTCTCCTGCTCCCTACCGGATGGCACAAGGTCAAACTCAGACGCGGTCTCAAGCATGAGCCACTCCTGGATCATGAGAGAAGCAATAGCACATCTCGATCTCCTACTCAAGGCATCCGCCACTACATTGGCCTTTCCCGGATGATACTCCAAGGTGAAGTCATAGTCCTTAAGGAGCTCCATCCATCTTCTCTGCCTCATGTTCAGCTCCTTCTGAGAGAACAAATACTTCAAACTCTTATGATCCGAGAAGAGTTGAAATTTCTCACCATACAAGTAATGCCTCCAAATCTTCAAGGCAAAGACTACTGCAGCTAGCTCTAGGTCATGAGTAGGATAATTCCTCTCGTGGATCTTCAACTGTCTAGAGCCATAGGCAACAACACCACCAAGCTGCATCAGCACACAACCCAAGCCCTGATAAGATGCATCACTATATACGACATAACCACCCCCACTTGTGGGAATAATTAACACTGGGGCCATAGTCAGTCTAGTCTTCAACTCATTGAATGCCTTCTCGCACTCATCTGTCCATACAAACTGGACATCCTTCTTGGTCAACCTGGTCAATGGAGAAGAGATACTAGAGAACCCCTCAATGAACCTCCGGTAATACCCAGCCAAACCGAGGAAACTACGAATTTCCGTAGCCGTCTCGGGGCGACCCCAACTCATTACGGCCTCAACCTTAGAAGGGTCCACCGAGACTCCATCTTTCGACACCACATGACCGAGGAACTTAACTTCCTCCTTCCAAAACTCACACTTCTCGAACTTGGCATACAGCTTAGTCTCTCTAAGAATCTGCAGCACAATTCGCAAGTGCTCCTCATGCTCCTCCAAAGTCTTAGAATAAATCAGGATATCATCCACAAACACCACCACAAACTTATCCAAGAACTGACTGAAGATACGGTTCATCAAGTCCATGAAAGCTGCAGGTGCATTGGTTAGACCAAATGACATGACAACAAACTCAAAGTGCCCATAACGAGTCCTAAAAGCGGTCTTAGGAATGTCCTGCTCTTTCACCCTCAACTGATGATAACCGGACCTCAAATCAATCTTAGAGAACACCACTGCTCCTCTAAGTTGATCAAACAAGTCATCGATCCTGGGCAAAGGATACTTGTTCTTGATAGTCACCTTATTCAACTCTCGATAATCCACACAGAGCCTGCATGAACCATCCTTCTTTCTCACAAACAACACCGGAGCACCCCATGGAGAAGTGCTGGGCCTAATGAACCCCTGCTTGAGTAGCCCCTCAATCTGAACCTTCAACTCTTGGAGTTCATTCGGTCCCATCCGATACGGCGTCTTTGACACTGGCGCGGTACCCGGTACCACATTAATGGCAAAATCCACCATCCTTCTAGGAGGTAACCCCGGTATCTCCTGGAACACATCAATATACTCTGAAACAACTAAAATATCTGCAATAGCTTCCTCACTGCTCACAGACTCGATATGTGCCATGATACCCTCCCGCATAGCATTATCTGACTTGAGACAACGATAGTGAAACTCCGGTTGCCCGGGAATACGAAATGACACTATCATGTTGAAGCAGTCAATCAATGCATAATGCGGCCTTAACCAATCAACTCCCAAGATCACATCATAAGTGTGGTCTGGAAGCACAATCAAGGATGCAAAGAACTCCCTGCTTCCAATCACAACTGGGCATGCTTCACAAATCAGACCAAGCTCACGAGATACACCCAAAGGTGATATGACGCATAAAGACCCAACAAGAGGCGTAGGAACCAATCCTAGCACCTCTACCACCGAACTAGATATGAATGAATGAGAAGCTCCCGTATCAAACAATACTCTAGCAAGGTAATTTAAAACAGATAAAGTACCTTCCACCCCGGTGCCTCGCTGGCCAATGGCATACACTCTGCCCTGTCCTGCCGGCAACTGCTTCTGCTGATCCACCCGTCCTCCAGGCTGGGCTAGAGGACACCATCTAGCAATGTGCCCGGGCTGCTTGCAATTGTAGCATATCGTGGAGCTCGGCTTCCTGCAGTCTCTGGAGATGTGGCCCAGCTCGTTACAGTTGAAGCATCTCACAGGTACTGCCTGCCTAACCGGTGTGGCTCTGATGGGTGCACCTGACACCCTAGCTGGAGCCTGCTGAGTGATCCGCTGTCTCTTCCAAGGTCCCCCTCTGTGACCTGAACTAGAACCACTACTCAAAGCAACAGCCTTCCCCTTTCCCTGGGAATCTCTCAGAGCAACCTCACTGACATGGAGCTTGGCCTCCTGCTCTAGGCGCACAGCACTCTCATATATCATTGCCTTGGAAGATAGGCAAAGAGCAGATATGGTCGTCCTGATCTCATGCTTCAGCCCTCGGAGGAACTTTTGAGCTAAAGACACCTCGTCCATCGGCCTGACAAACCGATACAGCTGGGAGAACCGAGTCTCATACTCTCTGACGCTCACATCCCCCTGCGTCAAAGCAATGAACTCAAGTTCCAACTCCTCTCTCATAGTGGCTGGGAAGTACTTCTCTCGGAAGAGTTCCACAAAACCCTCCCACGTGAGAGCGGTCACATCTCTCACCCTCTGAGTACTCCTCCACCAGTCCAGGGCATCATCCTTGAGGAAGAATGTGGCTATCTTCCTCTTCTCAATCTC
The DNA here is from genome assembly GCA_963682095.1 of Potentilla sterilis. Lineage (NCBI taxonomy): Eukaryota > Viridiplantae > Streptophyta > Magnoliopsida > Rosales > Rosaceae > Potentilla > Potentilla sterilis. The sequence goes on along the minus strand of OY821759.1, from coordinate 13,948,489 downwards.
AGTGCATACGATCAAATCGAAATGCTTCTCCATCTCCTGGATCCAATGATCGGCTACTAAGTGATCCAGTCCCCCATGGAACACAGGTGCCCCTATCTTACCAAGCTCCCGGATCAATCCTAGCACATGGCCGTCATCAGGCACAACCATATGAGGAACAGGCTGCTCAACCAATGGCACCTCCTCCGCCTCCTCCTCATAGAACTCCTCGACAGGGCGGATTCTGCCTCCACCCCGTCTGGCCCTACCTCGGCCTCTAGCTCTACCTTCACGACGATCCATCCTATGAAGCAAGGCAACACTTGATTAATATTTGCATAAACTTAAACCGAAGTGTAAGTTAAACACAACATATATTAATCAAGGCCATAAAGCTATCTGGAAGCGCAAAGATCACCTAAACTCATTATAGAGACAACGCTCTACACTAGCACTCAACTCCCTACCCCCTACATACCCAGCGATATACCAATACGAGCAAGCATGATGGTGAACCGCTGCAGTCGGACCATCTCTCGAAAGTACCAGTTACCACCAAATATGTAACCTTACGCTCTGATACCAACTGTAACATTCCGAATTTTTAAATAATAAAATTTAAGATTCGACAATGTTAAAATTTACAAATAAACTCAATCACTTGAAAGTTATCATACAATAACCAAGTAAAACAACAGAGTTTAAGTGTGTGGCTCGATACATTCAAAATATTACATCATTAACAAAATAGATGTAAGAAAAGAGTCTCTCACTATTACTCTCTAACCCAAAAAGATAATTACAAGCTAGACCAATGCCTATACCTACTAGCCGTGCGACTCAGATGCCGCTCCCTGGCTTCTGGTCCTCACCTGCAGGTCTAACCCCTACACCATCAATTGGTGCACCGGGTTGTAAACAACGAACCCGGTAAGCTTTCAAAGCTCGTGTGAGTAAAACAAACAAGTTCATGATAAAAAAAAATAATTAAATCAACAAAGGAAAACACGTATATTATAAAATTCACTATGCACAATCAACCAAAAGAGTAAGACTAGGGGCGCACTGACCAACGTCATTCCCCTACAAATCTCACAAGGCAAACAGACTAGAGCTCTAACTGATCGTAACCAATCCCGGCCAAAGGCTTGGTTCCGACATACTTGCCAAACGATCCCAGTACACCCACACAGGAGGGATCGTATACGCCACACATGAGTAATCCCCATCATAACACATGACAGATCACTCATTGGTCGTTGGTGTCTATACCAACCCATCACACATCACCCCACTCACATAATCACATATATGATAAATTCATAACAGAATACAAACACCCAATTGCACACTCACATTATATATTTCACGTAAATATATATATACGTAGACATCCGCTCAGGAATAGTCCACTAATACCAACTATAGTCATTGATCGTAAAACCTTTTGAAAATCATTTTTATATTAAAATCATTTTACTTACCAATGAATCGTAGTCGATCAAGCTCATTCAATTTAAAACAAATATCATTTCATAAAACAATTTTGCATATAACTATAATTAAACTCGTATTAAATACGATCAACGTGAGGTTTACTCACCTTAATTCACCAAAAATGGTAAATATCCGTTTCGCGTCGGACCTCGGAGAGAACGGGTCGAATCGGGCTGAAATAGCGTCGGGTCGGATCGCTACAGTACCGGTCAACGGTGGTCAACGGTGGTCAACGGTCAACGGCGGTCAACGGTCAACGGCGGTCAACGCCAGTCAACGGTCAACGGTCAACGTTGACCGGGTCGGGTCAACTCCGGGTCGGGTCTGAAGCGGGTCGGGTCGAACCGGATCTGAACTGCTGAAACGGGTCGGGTCGACCCGATCGGAGACGTTTCTCGATCCGGTCACAGCGGCTTGAAACGGCGACAACCACCTACACCAAGAGGACCGCAAGGAGAAGACGAACCGATTGGTGGGTGGCACGAGCTCCGGTTCCGCCGGACGCGGTCGCAGCTTCGCCGTGTACGGCGGCAGTCGCTTCCTCCGCTTGCTGCGCCGAGCACAGCCACTTTCCGGTGCCGATTCTTAGCTCAAACGGAAGAGGACGTCGAGATGAACAATTTGACAGGTCGCACGCCTCGATTGGTGGCCGGATGAGAGAGATCTACGCAAAAGAAGCTCCGGATTCGAATTAAAACGATGAACAGTAAATCGCGATAATTCCGGATAATTTCAGAATTTTCTGATTTTTCTGAAATTAAATTACTATTTATAGAAATTTCATATTTTTGGAATAACTTCAACAGGTCGTAACTTTTTCATACGACGTCCGTTTCAAGCGTGCCGCGTGTCTACGAACTCGTATCATCGAGCTCTACGATTGTCATGAAGGAAACTTTTCTAAATTCTCAACGAATCAAAAAGTCAACTTTTGGACCCTTCAAACTTAGCGTTTTTCGACTTTTAATTATCGAACACACTCTCGACATCGCATAACGACTTGACCAAAGCGTACAAACATTTCATTACTCGTAAAACATACTTCCAATAATTACAATAAATTTAATATAATTAACACGATTAAAAATCGGGTTATTACACAGCCATAGCCACTCGTACTCCCTGTACCGGAACTCGTGGGGGGTTGCAGCTCGCCCCAAGCGCTGCTCCACATGGTACGTCCTGTAGTGCGTGGACAGCTCGTTCTTCCACTCGGAGTACCTATATTAACAGAACACAACTGTTAGATATATTCGTACACTGCCAATAAATATATTTATACAAAAAAAAGCAAAACACATAACCTGTTCTTCAGCTGCTCGTCTCTCCACCAGTCCAAGGTAGGATGGACTCTAAACCATTGCTGCAACATTATAAATTAATTAGAAAATATTTTTATATAGTTATAAGGACTGAATTCATAATTTTTTATTTTCTATAATAAAAATCATATTTAACTCACCGACAGTGCATTGTACACTCGCGCCTTGATCTCATCGGGCACAGAGCCCCAGTCGGGCCACAACAGTGGGACCCTGTCCCGCACGAGCATGCCCGTCGCGTTGATGTACTTGGTGGTGGTGTCTCTCCGCTCAATCGGGCGTCCATCCTCACCGGGACCGGGCAGGATCTCTCTGATCCCACCGGCCAGCTCCCTCTCCAGGGTCGACATGTTCGCTGGCCCTCTGGTCCGTCTCGTCCCCGCGGGTTTATTGACGAGGACGCCTGTTAAAATGAACACATAGTTAAATAATTATTTAAACTAACTAATTAAATAATTAATTAAACAATCTAAATAATTAATTAAACTAACCAATTACCTGCGTCGTTGTACTGCTTGTCCTTCTCACGAACGGCCCACAGGCCGCGGCAGTCCTCTGAGTCGAAAGGACTGTAGAAGTAGGCCTCCTCCCAGGGAATCTCGTGGGGCCGGTCGTGCCTCCAAATCTGCCTCCCCCTGGCGTCGTACTCAGGGATGGCAGGGAGGAACTGGACCATGTACATCCCCGATGGCGGAGACATACGGGGCGTGGACCCTGAGGGGCCTGCTCCCCCTGACGGTGGGCCCCGTAGCTGTGGACGCTGTCGCTGTGGGGGGACAGGGAGCATCTCTGGAGGGTCCAGATCGGCGCGCGGTGGGGTCGGCTGCCGATCCTGGAACAGTGCTGAAGTGCACTGGGGTCTGGTGGCTCTGCGTCCTCCTCCGACACTCGAGTCAGGGCCCGCTCCCGTCGACTCATACGAGGAGCCCCCACGTGGATCGCTCGGGGTCAATCCCATCAACGTCTCCTCTCGTCGACTCATAGGCCGGCCTAGGCCCCGACGACCGCTGGATCCGCTCCCCCCACGGCTGGATCCTGCCTGAGCGTCAGGGTCGCTCTCGGTCCGTCTGCCAAGCCATCGGTCTACAAAGCGACGGTTTCCTGCACAATTAGTATATAAATTCCATAAATTGCACAAAAATTCCACAAAAAAATTAAAAACTTCATTTAATGTATATATACCTAAATATATTTATACCTAATTATATATATATATATTCCGAAATATAACACAAAATTCCTTAAATTTCACAAAAAAATAAAAAACTTTTTTAAATATATATATATACCTAATTATATATATACATAACTATATTTATACCTAAAGGTATATATATATACCTAAAAATTCTTGTTAATTCCTCAAAATTAAACAAAATTCCACACAATTCCATAAATTTCACACAAAAATAAAAAACTTCATTAAATGTATATATACCTAATTATATATATACCTAAATATATTTATACCTAATTATATATATATATATTCCGAAATATATATATATATATATATATATATATATATATATATATATATCCTCCTATAAATTCCTTGTCCAAATTCCACAAAATTAACAAAAATTCCACAACATTAAAAAAATTTCCACAAACTTCCATATACCTAATTATATATATATATATATATATATATATATCCTTCACAAAATTCCACATAATTATAAAAAATTAACAACAATTCCACAACATTCCATAAATTGCACAACAACCCTAAATTCCACATAATTTCACAAAAACCATAAAATTTCACAAAAATACCTAAATTCCACAAAATCACAAAATTCCACAAAATTAACAAAAATCCTAAATGAGGGAGAGGGGGACTACCTGACATGGTGGTGCGGCTAGGGGAGGTGGTGACGTGCGGCGGCGACGGCGGCTAGGGGCGGCTGTGGCGTTGCCGTTCGGGGACTGTTTTCGGGTCGGGGAGGGCTCGGGAAGGAGGGGGCAGGGGCGGGGAGGGGTCGGGTGGGGCCGGGGATAGCAGATCGGCGGTCGGTCGGCGTCTCTGTTTCGGTGGGCGGCGAAATCCGGTTTTAGGGCAGGAGCAGAATGAGGGAGAGGCGCGTCTGTTTCGGTTTAAATCGAAGGACTATAGCCGACGATCTAATTTTAAGTCGTCGGCTATAGTCATAGCCGACGAAATTCGTCGGCTATACTCTGACGGGCCGGGCCGAAATCCGGGCCGGGCCGAAGTTGGGCTTTGCGGGCCGGTTATAGCCGACGAAGTTAAGTATATCGTCGGCTATAATATGAATGTCGTCGGCTATAATATGAATCTCGTCGGCTATGCTTCACGCTCTTAGCAGCCGTCAGATCTCGCCCATCCAACGGCAGACAATGAAACGGCGCGGATCGCAAGAGTTTAGCCGACGAAGTTAAGTATTTCGTCGGCTATTCCCTGGTCAACTGCTTGGTCAAACCTCTAAACGCTTTAAAACGGCAATTGGCCCGTCTAGATGACGTTTTTTGGCCTGACCTTCAACAGAGAATAGTTTCAAATCGATGCGACGCAACTAACCGTATAAAAATTTTCCTCCAAATATTTACCGACCGTCAGGCTACCCATAGGAAAACGGAAGTAAAAAACACCTAACCGCAACATTCGGCACACAGATTTTGTCGGAATCTTCCCATTTTTCAACCGTAGTCGTATTTCAATATTTCGGTCGTATCTTATTTCACGACACTTTTGCATTTGAACGGTCTACGTATGGTTTCGGTCAATATACTTTAGCCGACGACTTGCAAGTCGTCGGCTACAGTATAGCCGACGAATTGGAAGTCGTCGGCTACAGTATGGGCATTATAGCCGACGAATTATGGTCCATTTCGTCGGCTATAACGCTGATCTTTCTGAAAATTTGCCATTTAGGGCCTGAAAATTGCCTATTTCACCTGATAAATTCCTGAATATCGCCCAAACAAATCAATACAATTTCCCATAAATTCGAAAAACGGTAATTAAGGACAAAAAATATTTTCATACATGCATGCACCATCGTACACAAATACATACATAAATAGTATACTAAGGATGATAATCAGAATCATCCTCATCACTTGAGTCAGACGTAGTATAGTAGTTAATATCTGGCAACCGGTGCTCGTACTCGTCGTCTGAGTCATCGTCGGGCTGATATAGACGATTCGGATTAACATCATACATGGGCACCTGACCTCTAGGAAGTCGGACCACTCTGCCCGGCGTCACATTATTATCGCGGATGGTGGAGGATTCCGGAATGTCGCCGGCGTCCGGCTCTTGGTATGCGGTCGCTTCTTGACACTCTGTGCTCACACCAAGTGTGGTAGCACTGTATATGTCTCGCTGAGACACATGGTTAACTACCTTCCACGTGCCTTTGTTCAAAGGATCGTCAAGATAAAAGACCTTTTTGGCCGCTGTGGCGAAAACAAAGGGGTCGTCTTCATACACACTAGTGGCGGTATTCACCGAAAGTATGCCGTACTGATCGATCCGTATGCGGTGCGGCCTAGTATCAAACCATCGACACTTGAACAAGTGGACTTTCATGCGGTTCCCATAAATGAGTTCAACAACTGACTGTAGGACACCATAAAAATCCACGCCCCCCTCTGCACCATCGACCATCACCCCACAATTCTGTGTTTTGCGTTCCCCGTCTCTAGCTTCACATATATACTTAACGCCGTTGACATCACACATTGGGCGGACTGTGGAAGATATCGGCTTCATCGACAACAGCCTCAATTCCTCTGAGTAATTTGTATGACCACCCCTCGCAGCCACTTGCATCAGCTGAAAAATATAACTCAAATCACTCGGTGTGTTTATGATTAAAGAATAGGGAACTGTAAAAGAAAGCCATCTAATATATATATTTATACACTTACCCATTGTGGAAAATAGTCTGCAAACGTCGTGTTGTGGTACTCGACATCACCGCGAACTTCCTTGCTGTGAAGATGGTGACGTTTCCAATATTGTACCTCCGGACAGTTTATTAGAACCCACCAGTGGGCAATCCCTACCTCATGGTCAGGCAACTTGTCCACACCCTTTTTCTTGAAGCTTCCGTATGGTACAACAGAGTTGGCGACGATAGATAGGTTGAACTCGGGGTCATCTCGACTTGGATGTTGTGGGGGGTCCTCCATCGCTCCCAAGTACAACTTGGCGTACGTTACACACTCATGCGCAATGTAAGCTTCAGCAATACACCCCTCAGGCGCAGATTTATTGTGCACATATTTCTTGTAGTCTCCAAGTTGTCTGCAAGGTTAACAAGTGCGTGTTAAGAGCATGCAACTTTTATTTAAAAACATGTATAAATCAAATTTATGAATAACATGTACCTTTCGATGGGATACATCCAAGTGTAGTGTACGGGACCGGTAAGCAACAATTGTTGGGGAAGATGGATCATCAGGTGAGGCATGATGTCAAAGAAGTTTGGGGGAAATATCCTCTCGAACTTGCACAAGATAAAAACGATTTCCTCATGCATTCTCATGAGGTCTGATTTTCTAACTTCTCTAGCGCATAACTTCTGGAAGAATCTTGACAACGCCACCAACGGCTCAACCACTTCATCCTCCAAGTACGCTCGAATGAAAATAGGGAAGAGGCGTTGAAGCAGTACATGGCAGTCGTGACTCTTCAATCCGTACATCTTGTTGTCTCGGTAGTTAACACACTTGCTTATGTTACCCGCATAGCCATAAGGATACCTGCATAGCCATTAACAACAATTAGATTTCATGCATATATAGTCGTCCAACAACAGATGGATTCTTTAGGGAATACATGCCTAATTAATAAAAAGTTACCTGACATTACTCAGCCATCCAAAGATTTCATGTTTCTGGTCCCTGGTGACGGTGTAAGGAGCTTGGGGCATTTTGCTCCTGCCCTCTCTCAACCACAAATGGTCCCGCAGTCCCATATTTCTCAGATCAACGCGTGCCTTGGGGGTGTCTTTTGTTTTCTTCTCCCAATTCAAAACTGTGCCAACCACGGCTTCACCCACGTTCTTCTCTATATGCATGACATCCAGGTAGTATCTGGTAGCCAACCTGGCCCAATAAGGAAGTTCCCATAAGATGCTCTTGTGTGACCAGAACCTATACCGATCCGGCCTCTCTGGAATCGTGCGCAACACATCGGGATGATTGCTAAGCGGACCAAAGTCATACTCATTCAACACTGCCAATATTTCCTCCCCTGTCCATCGCTCCGGTGCCCAGCCCCTTTCTTCAGTCCCATCAAAAGCCTGTGCATCGTCCCTAAATGGATGGTCATGCGGAAGCCAACGACGGTGACGCATCTGGACAATCTTGCTGCAATGAGGACTGGAGCAATCAACAGTCATGCACTCTGAACAAGCCCTGTAACCCCTGGTGACGCTGCCCGACAACATACCCCTCCCAGGAAAGTCACTGATCGTGCCAACAAGCATGGCATGCATCCGGAACATCTCATTTTTGAACCGGTCGTAGACCAGGTGGCCGTTCAGACTCAAGTACCGAAGCTCCTCAATTACGGGTCTCAAATACACATAGAGACACTTTCCCGGATAACCTGGGCCTGGAATCAACAATGTGAGCATGTTATATTCCTTCTTCATGCACATCCACGGTGGAAAGTTGTACGGAATCAAAATAACTGGCCACACACTGTACTGAAGCTCTTTCTTGCCAAAAGGGTTGAAACCGTCGGATGATAGCCCTAGCCAAACATTTCGAACCTCTGATGCAAATTCGGGAAACTCCAGCACGTTCTTCTTCCAAGCCTCTCCGTCGGCGGGATGTCTAAGGGTGTCATCGTCAGGCACATTCCTCTCAGCCCACCATCTCATAGCTTCGGCCGTGAAAGCACACATGAACAACCGCTCAAGCCTATCAATCAGCGGGAAGTACCGAAGTATCTTCACAGCTTTCTTGTTCCCTTTAGGAGTGAACTTATACCGCTCTGTATTGCATAATGGGCAGTATTCAAGATCTGCAAGTCCTTCCCCGTAAAACAGAACGCAATCGTATCTGCATGCATGAATCTTGATGTAGGAAAGGCCGAGATCTTTAAGGATATGTCGCACCTTATGATGACTGGTAGGAAGCCGATGTCCGGGGGGCATCGCCCCACCCCATAGCCGAAGCCAATCATCAACCGATTTGACAGTGCCTTTGTTCTCCGTTTTGATCTTCATCACTCCCATGACAGATTCAAGGACAGTCTTACTGCATCCGGGGTACAACGGAGTCTGTTGCAATGCGATCAGGTTGTTGTACTTTTCCATACCACTTGTGTTGACCGGAGATCGGGGTAATGGCTCGAGTGGCTCAATATCAGGGAAACACTCCATCTCCGGAGGTGGGAGTTGCACATCTGGTGCTTCCTCAAAGACACCGCTCTCACGAGGAAACATATCGTTGATCCAGTTCGTTGTCGGATCATTGGAGGAACTCCCTCTCTCGGCAAATTGTCCATGATCATGACGACCCGCAAACTCTGGTTCACCGTGATAAATCCAATTAGTGTATAGGACCCAAAATCCATATCTAGCCAGGTGTTGCTCCACTGTCTCTATGGAAAACCGGTGTCGTGGGGTGGCACACTTGCACTTTTTACACGGACAATAATGAAGTGTAGTGTCTCCACAGTTAGCCATCACAAAATCCAGGAAACTCCTAACTCCATCATGATACGCCTGATCCCATCTTCCAAGGGTAATCCAACTCTTGTTCATCCTGTAAATTCAAGAAATAAATATAGCTATATATAGATATGTATATATGCACGTACTACGTACGTACTAATTAATTAAAAAATTCATCATTACACACACACATATATATATATATATATATATACACATGCATCCCTAAATTAATTAAAACATCGTCAATCTCCCTAATTAATTAAACACAATGTATTTTTTATATATACCAACAATATATTTTTAATTACAATTAAATTAATTAATATATATACATTTTTTCATCAAATTCATCTAAAATCACCTATAAATCAACATTAATCAATCACTAATCTTCAACAAAACTTCAATTCTATCTAACCAATACAACATATATATCAACCCATTAATAATCTCATCTCAACACATATATATATATATATATATCAAATTAATCACACATTTATTCTAATTAAACTCTAAATTAATACACCTCTGCATATAACCAACTAAATCAACACACACAGCAATATACGTACCTTTCAAGCTTATGGCCGAGGTTTTGGACGATTTCAGAGCGTTTTGGACGATTTCATCGACGAATGAGCTCCCTGATGCAGAAGGGCGATCTGATATAAGAGTTATAGCCGACGAATACCCCCCTCGTCGGCTATAACAAAAACTTTTCGTCGGCTATAACTCTTATAGCCGACGAATACCATCCTCGTCGGCTATAACTAAAAACGTTTCGTCGGCTATAGTTATAGCCGACGAGTTGTCGGCAGTCGTCGGCTATAATATTATAGCCGACGATGTGGCCGACGAAATAGTAGTTCGTCGGCTATAAGGGGTTATAGCCGACGAGGTACTATTTCGTCGGCCGTTTTTTCCCATATCGTCGGCTATAACCCCTTTTCTGGTAGTGGCACTTAATGAACAAAGTGTGGTCTGAGTTACTCTGTTTGTAACTAAACGCCTTCATTGATTTAGAGAACCTCCAGAACTATGCTCTCGAAGACTGTTTTAGACCGTATAGGGACTTCTTCAATCTGCAAACTTTGCCAGCATCACAAGATTTATTATTGACACCTAGCGGTAAGTCCATGTACACTTCTTCATCTAGATCTCCGTTGAGGAAAACGTTTTTCACGTCAAATTGCTGAAGAGGCTAATCTCTATTTGCTGCAAGTGAAATTAAGACTCTAACAGTGTTAATCTTTGGCACAGGTGCGAATGTCTCTTGATAATCAATTCCATAGCGCTGGGTGTATCCCTTGGCAACTAATCTTGCTTTATATTTGTCAATACTCCCATCAGCTTTAAGTTTCACCGTAAAGACCCACCGGCATCTAACAGTCTTCTTACCAGTTGGCATAGTAACAATATCCCATGTTGAGTTATTTTGTAAGGCTTCAAGTTCTCCATTCATTGCTTGTTTCCACTTGGGATCTGTCAAAGCGTCAGATACATTGTTAGGAATAGATACATTAGATAATTGATTAACAACAAGAGCATGTGATCCGGCCAACCTATGGTTTGATACGTAATTAGCTATAGGATATTTTATTTTGGGTTTGATGTCTGGCTCATAATGTTTTGGAGGAATACCCTTAGTAACTCTATGTGATTTTCTAGGTTCATTAGAAAATAATTATACCTGATGTAGAGCACTCGCAGCAGATTCTTTAGTCGACAGTGAAATGAAACTATACTTGATATGGGAATTATTCTGTCTTCATCAGCATGTGCTTCACTTGGGACTGACAAGTTTTGACTTTTCTGAACATCACATTGGCTTGGCTCAGCTAGAGGAAGGCTCGGCTCGGCAAGTGGAGGAGGTGCAGCAAGCTTGGTTTAGGGTGTTGTGGTTGGTAGGTGGACAAATCAGCAGCTGGAGCAGCTTGGCTTGGCTCAGATTCTTTGCTTGGTTGCTGTACCTCTCTCTCCATCTGCTCCATGTGACTCTCCCTTTCCCTTATTGCTTTTTGGTTTTGACTTTCTCTTGTCACATTATCACTCTCTCTTTCCCTTATTGCTTTTTGGTTTTGACTCTCTTTTTCCCTTATTGCAGTCGTCTCTTTCCCACCGACTACTGTGTCAACACCAAATTTTTCTTCAAGTGCCTCAATATCTGCAAACTCTTCTAATTCCAATGCATATTTGGAATTCTCTTAAGAAGTCCTCACCCCCTAAAGGGAATTCCCTTCAGAAAAAAATGGTTCTTCTTCGCGGAAAGAGACATCAAGGGACACATGTACTATGTCAGTGGTGGGATCATAACATCTGTAACCTTTTTGAAATTCTGCATAACCAATAAAAATACACCTCCGAGCACGAGGATCAATTTTGCTACGCTGAACCTTGGGAATATGAACATAGACGACGCATCCAAATACACGAGGCTCCAAATTTTGTAAGGACGAAACGGAGAGAAGAGTCTAAACTTTTTGTTGAGGATTTTGAAACTCAATGACTCTAGATGGGGTGCGGTTAATGAGATATGCAGCAGATTTCATAGCTTCACCCCAATATTCACGAGGAACATGCACGCCAAATAAGGATGCCCGAACAACTTCGAGTAGCTGTCGATTCTTTCTTTCTACTAAGCCATTTTGTTGTGGAATATAAGTATTGGAAGTTTGATGACGAATGCCATGAGTGCACATAAATTCATGCATGAGACCATTAACATATTCACCTCCATTGTCTGACTGAAAAACATGACTAACCTGTTGATATTGGGTAGACACCATCTTGTGAAATTCCTTGAACATACTACAGACTTCACTTTTGTTCTTTAGCAAGGATATCCATGTCATCCTAGTACAATCATCGATAAAGGTCACATAGTAGCGGGCTCCAGAAAGAGAAGGGATCTTGGCAGGACCCCAAACATCTGAATGAACTTTCATAAAAGGAATATGACTTTTATTCGAATTAGGAGAATATAGAATACGGTGGCTCTTGGCCAGTTCACATACATCACAATGAAAGTCTGACTCGCTCACAAGTGAAAAAAGATGCGGTTGTAGCTTTTTAAGGTAAACAAAAGAAAGATGTCATAATTTGCAGTGCCATAACCAAACTGTGTTCTTCGCATGCTCCACGCTATTGACGTAATTGACTTGTCCAAAAAATCGGCGTTCGCCATTTTCTGTCAGGTCCAGGTAGTACAGTTTCCCCCTTCTAACACCATAACAAAGAATCTGCTGAGTTAGAATGTCCTGAAATACACAGAAATGTGGGTAAAAGGTAACAAGACATGTAAGTGCCAGAATAATTTGACCGACTGAGAGAAGATTATGGGCTAGGGAAGGAACAACCAACATAGAATCAAGAGTTAAAGTATCAGACAAATCAACAAATTCTTCTCTGATAACCGGAGTTGGAGTACCATCAGCAGTGGAGACATTATATTGGGAAGAAGGATGTAAGTATTTTAGGAGACTAGGATCATTTGTCATTTAGTCTCTTGCTCCTGTATCAATTATCCAAGATCTATTCGAAACAATTGGACCATGTGTACCTGATTGCGCTACATTAGCGGAGGCAGGGGTAGGCTGCTCGTCCTCTGTAGTAGCCACAACAGCTTTTGATTGATTCTTGCGAGGCTTCCTAGTGAAATCCCACCAATCAAGATATACAATGACTTCAAAGCACCGATTCTTACTATGTCCAATTTCGCCATAGAGAGGACATTCGGTGTTAGCATAAGGGTTAGGCTTGGCCGGGAATCGACAAGCGGGTGGTCGAGCTGGAGTTGGAGCACGTGAGAAGCCTGGTGTGGAGAAGCCTGATGAAGGTCCTTGTCGACGTTGAACTGCCATAGTGGAGGACTCTGCGTATCCCATTGTCTGCCGCTTCGAATGCACCTTTCGAAAATATAAATAGCTTTGCTCCAAGGTGAATCTAGGATCTTTGCGAAGAATTTCTCCACAAACTTGATCATACTCTGAATCGAGCCCACTTAGGAAAATGTGAACTCGTTGTCGTGTAATGACAATTGTTTCTTGGACAACGGCACCTACTGTGTGATTCTGAGAAGTGGCGTGCTAATCAATCTCCTGAAACATCCCCACCAATTCATTGTAGTAGACGGCAATAGTACGACCATTTTGTTTAGCTGCAAAACATTTCTTGTTTAATTCAAATATGCGAGTCTCATCAGAATCGTCATAAAAAGTTTGCTAAACAGCGTCCCAAACATCTTTCGCAGTGGGAAGTCGGATATAGTGATTCACCAAAGACGGCTCCATGGAGTCAATGAGCCAACTTTTTACTTTCTGATTTTCAGTGACCCAAGTGTCAAATTCAGAAGTGCCCGCAGCCGGTGCTGTTGTAGCACCAATAAGATAGCCCACTTTGCCTCGTCCTCCAATTCTCATATCCATAACTGGTGCCCACATGGAGTAATTATTTTTAGTCAGGATGACATTGGTGGGAAAAGTACAGTTGTCTTGAGTGGTGGTGTGATAATGATTCACAATCTGAGTGGACATTGTGGTTGAAGTTGTAGCAGAGTCAACGAAGCCAATTGAGAGAAGGTTGTCTCGTTCAGTAAAAAATAACTTTGGTCTTGGTCTTGGTGGGTCCACCGGCGCAGAAAAAGAGAGGGAACACAGCAGGGAACACTGCCTGTTGAGGAGCAGAGGTACGGCCTACTGTGGAGCAGGAAGAATTGGTGGGAAAGAAGAGATAAATGAATTGGTGGGAGGCTGGGCTCGGCTTGGAGGTTGGGCTCGGATAGGATTAGCTGGGTCCGACTGCTGTACTCTTTGTGATATAATTGTTTTGCTTTTGTGTGGTTTTGATGTTTTTATGTGTATGAAGTTTAGGGTTTATGTGTAGGGGTTTTGTGTATCTATAGATGTGTAGCGGAAAAAGAATGGGATGGTAGGGTTTATGTTTTGTGTTTGTTCTGATACCAACTAGAAAATAATGGTTTAATATTTGCTTGATTGATTATACTTCTCCATAAGGATATATATATATATATAGTGATACAACTCTATATCTACAAAGTAATTATATCTAAAAATTACATATCTAAAGACATAAAATAATTCACCTATACATACAAGAAAAGTAATAATCCCTAAAATATTCTACAGCAACTTCACAGTTTGCTATCTCCTTTCCTACACATGCATTATAGGACATGCAACGTTCTAGGAGCGTAAAGATTTGGGGTCAGTTAGGCAGTATATTTTATATAGTTGCAATATGTACTAAGACTAATATTAGCTCCTCAAAACTCGATGAGGCAATCAACTTAGTTATTTAATACGTACATGTTTTTTCGGTCGATCATCAGCTACACACCATCGTTTCAATTGCACTAGCTAGTAGCCTACCGACCAAGTCATGCAAACTGCAGTGGTAGCCCATCAAGTCCTTAATCCGCTTCTCCTGCATTTGAAGCACTTGCACTTCATCATATTATGTGGGTAATTTTTCCAAGACTCGATTAGCTTGTCAACAGCAAACCCCAACTCCCTGATTCGTCATCTTTTCCACTAAATCTGGAATTCCATCCCTACAGTCCCATACATTAATCTTCCACACTCTTTTCTTGCATTAATCAATCATTTTGCATTTGTTTCTTATATTTATTACAAATTTCTTATAAACTTTCCTAAATCACCAACACCGGAATAGAAAGTTCATAGCCGCAATCTTAAGTTTCCTTCATATCGATAGAAATGAATTTTGACGGGAAATGTGATAGCAAAAGGGGAATTAGTTGCATTGGTGTGGTGTTTTGATAAAGTAGTCTGAGGGTTCCAATCCAAAATCAATTGGCAATAGATGAAGTAACCCAAACCCTTATAAATCCACAGGCTAGGTTTCATTTTCTCATGTGAGATTTATATCTCAATACGAACTTTCAAGCTATACACGTGGAGTCTGTGTGGCTCGGAGGGGTGGGGGGGGGGGGGGGGGGAGAGAGAGAGAGAGAGAGAGAGAGAAGACATAAAAAGCACACACGTGGATAACCCGCTCTGATACCATTATAAAATAGTCTGGAGTTCCAATCCAAAACCAATTGGCTATAGATGAAGTAGCCCAAACCCTTATACACCCACATGCTAGGTCCCATTTTCCCATGTGGGATTTATATCTCAACATGTTTCGAGACAGCGAAGGTATGCTAAAGTTAGTAATGGCAGTGCCACAGGTGGGGAATTTGCCTCCAAGATCTATTGAAGCTCTAGTTTTGGATGCTTTCATTAGGCAATGAGCTCGCAATCATTTCATAGTCCTGATCACACTACTACAAAAAACTCAATACACAACGGTGCTGCACCGTTGTGCAAGTTCGAAAAAACCGTCGTATATCTCGAGCTTGTGTGATGAAACGTCCAACAACCAACTTATAATTTCTGTTGTACAACTTATATGCCATGCCATGGCTGGCTTGGCATTCGCTGCACTGACATGTCTAGTTCATACAACAGAATATACATACTTTTATGTTGTGTAAGTTTTAAACATACAACAGAATATTGCAATTTTATTCTGTTGTCTCATTCGCACAACAGATTTCATCTCCCACTTATTTAGTTGTCTGATTCAGACAACTGGTTTTGTTTCATATTTATTGAGTTGTATGATTCTACAAATCAAACAACAGATTTGAGAATTTTGTGACACAGGTTTGATGTGGCTTTTAGTCATATTGTACAACACATGATATTCACAAAAACATAAACTGTTGTATATCAAAACCTGAAGCTTTACCATAAAAATAGTATCAGCTAGCCATTACCATTAAAACATTGCATAAAACTTCCATATCATTTAAGTAGCCTGTGTTTCAAACATGGCATACAGATTCCAAAAACAAATTTCTAACTTCACCTAAAAGTCTACGTAGACAAAGGACTTGTTGCCCATTTGCTATACTCATCCACTGGCGGAAGTAACCCTTTCCCTGGACGCTGATGCATATTGTTTGTAACACCGATAATCTGTAAATCCTTACTCCTGTGAAGCCAGTACAGGTCAAGTCTTAATACGCTATTGCCCAAAGAAAAAAGAACTATGAAACTGGATGAAAGCATATGCTTCAAGAATTTAATACCTTTCAAAGGTCGAAATAAGTTCATCTTTAGAAAAGCTATCTTCCTGAGAGCCAAAATCATGAAGATACATACAATCTGCATTGCTACAAGGCTGAACAGAAAAACCATTACTAAGAGTTTGAAAATAATGATACAGCATTCAATAACCACCCACCATGCCTAGTACAGAAAAAGAAAGTAAATCCACTTCTTGAATATTACAATAACCTAGGGATTATTGAGATGCAATATATTAATTTTATATCTTCCATTTCTGAAAGCTATCGTAAGGTTTAGCAGGGTGCAACAGATAAGACACAAAGCTGAAGACGAATGCTAACGATGCCAAGAATATTTTAATAATTAGTTTTACAGAGCAACTCATTATCATTGCCAACAGAAATCATTAACCTAAACACTTTTGTGTGCCTACAAAGGCAATAATATTTACACTAATTATGATGGCAGAAGAACATGACATAGAATAACTAGGCAAAGGGGAGGGGAGAGGAATGAGCAAGAGAATAATCATTTGTATTGTCCAACAATTGAAAAAGTAAAAATAAAAATAAGACAGGACCATACCTCATAACCATGTGTTCGGACTTTAACCTTTTTCTCAAGGCTCGCTGCCTTACCAAGATCATCCTCCAACTTCTTTTTCACATTCTCAAACTCATTTCGCAGGGCCTCAATTTTCTCCTCGCTTCCAGCAACACTTGATTCACCATAAGCATTGCGCTTGGGAAAAAACATGAACTCATTCATGCATGTCTTGTGTGCTTCAACAAATTCATCAAGGGATTTATCTTCATGTCCCATTGCAAGACGAAGATATTGAACCTCTTCGTTTATAATCGAATCAGCCTGCTCACAAAATGGTCATTGATAAGTTCCAAATCATTATACATACTAAATGCCAGTATCAGAATATTGAAGATACATATCCCAAGTGTACGAAGTCAACACAATGAGGAGTTCAAAGTCCCAAACATTATATATATAGGAACATTCAAACATCTACAAAAACAGGAACATTATATATATATATATATATATATATAGCAACATTCAATGAAAAACATCTACAAAAATAGGAAAGCAGATAGGCATAAACAGGGGCCATATCTGTTTGCCAGAATTCCAACCCCGCCAAACATGATAATTGTTATCACTTAACTTCTTTTATAATATAGATGGTGATTATAAGATTAATTCACCCCCCCCCCCCCCCCCTCTCAAAAAAAAAAACACACACACAAAAATATCATCATAGCACAATCCTTCCAAGACCTAGATCACCAATTATGATTGTATGAGTTGTATGAAGTAAGCTTGAATACGAAATATACTCAGACCCGAGCAAAGAAACAGTACAAGTGTGTGACAATCTCTACTTCTCTAAATTCAGTAATGAACACCGATGTGTGTGCATGAATATGAAAGATTCAACACAACAGGAAATAGGCAATTAAAAAAAAACATACAAGAAATTTATAATACCTCCTTCAGTTCATCTTCTTCAAAATCATCTATCTCAGGGACAGCAAAAGTAGAGCCGGTTGTACTGCGCTTGGTACCTTTCTTTTTCCGCTTATCTACTTTCTCATCAAGTGGGTATTTTGCATTATCATGCTCTAACAAACTAAGAAGCTCCTTTGTAATCATTTCGTTTGCCTGCTCAATTGGAGTAGGAGGAACTACTTTACTCTTATCTTCATCTGCTCTCAACAAGGACTTTCTCAGAGATTCCACTGAAGGAGCAGGAGGCCTAGGGAGCTCCCTTTGAAGTACTTTTGATCTCTTCCTAAGTAATGCCTGCTGCCGTGCTTCTTCCTCAGCCCTTTCTCTGGCAATCCTATCAGACATGTCTTCTTCAATTTTCTCCTCAGGTTCTTCATTGTCTTCCTAAGTAAGCACCACAGACATACCTATTTCATTTTTACAAACAAGGAGAGTAAAGTACCGAAAACTCGAAAACGAAAACACTCAAACAGCTCCCTAATTTACAATGCAATCACATTCACACACTAGCATGGCTTCAATTATCGACTCTATAACTCAAAAATCAACAAGCTTAGTAAAATACCTATGCTTTACCTGATGAACTGTCGTAAATGCTCCTCGCAGATTCTTTGGTGTTATCTCTGCTATGTATATAGGCACCTGTTTGCATTTGAAACATACTCATCAGGTAAAGCATCTATCACCTCAATAACAAGAATCTTATATAGGAGTTGTACTTATCAAGCCCAAAGAAATTACCACATAAGATAGAAGCCCCATTCCACATCCTACCAATAGTCTTCCAAGATCAGCTGACCAAGCAACCTGTCAAGAAGCACAAAAAAACATGGTAGCCATAAAACAAGAGGCTTCCATTGCACAGCCCAGTAGAGACGGTAGTAGTAGATTGAACAAGAAGCAGAAGTAGAAGCAGAAGCAGAAGCAGAGAATAACTGAAGGAACAAAAATGTTCTCTCGGCTCCCGGAAGACGTCGTTCTGAACATCTTCAACAAGCTGGAGGACGACCCTCGGCACTGGGCACGCTTGGCCTGCTCCTGCACCAAATTCTCGTCCCTCATTCGCAACGTCTGCTGCAAGACCAAGTGCCTCTCCGCCCTCCCCTCTGTCGTCTCCTCCTCCTCCGACCCCCCACCCGGCTACTGGGCCTCCCTCCACAAGCTCGCCGTCTGCTGCCCCGGCCTCCTCCACTCCGGCGTCCTCTTCGACAACTCCGACTGCGGCCTCGAACGCGAGCTCGGCCCCGACCACCAATCCCAATCCTCCACCTCCTCCTCCCAAATCACTCACCAACCGCCGCCTCCGCTGCCGCCGGACTGCGCTTGGTCTCTCTACGACGATCTCTACTTCGACACGGTCTACGACGACTCCGAATCCTCCTTCGCAACAGCCGCTACCTCCGGTAACGAAACCGCCGCCGTCTCGGTCGCAGTCGGCGGCGAGTTTCCGATCAGCAAAAGACTAAAGATCTGCCGGTCGATGAGGTCTCATTTGGCCTCCGGGGCCTGGAATCTGAGCCGCGAGCAAGGCAACAAGCTTCTCCACAGCCGGTTCCGTGGCGACTGCCTCTACATTTGTGACTGGCCGGGATGCGTCCACGTGGAAGAGAAGCGTAGCTATATGCTGTTCAGAGGCTTCTTCAAGGACTTCGAGGGGTCTCAAGTCTGGAGGAACATCAAGGATGGCAAGAGGACCCAAGTCGACCTCAATTGCGCTTATTGTAGCTGCAACCACACTTGGGATCTGCATTCAGCCTTCTGTTTGCGACGTGGCTTTGGTTGCCATGATGACGGTGAGCCCGTTGTGAGGGCTTATGTGTGTCAGAATGGTCATGTTTCTGGTGCCTGGACTGATCTGAGAGTTTGTATGGGAAGAGAGACAGGTTGGAGGGAGGAGGAGGTGGAGTAGAAATCTGAGGAGGGTTTGAGTAGAAATCTGGGGAGGAATCGAACTGGGTTTGTGGGCTGAGAGATTTGGTTATGGTGGAAGATTCTGCCGGAGCCAAAAACGAACTCGGGATCGAGAGAGAGTCCGGGGTTTGAGTCGTTTGGAGGGAGGAATCGAACTGAAGTGGGGTGGGGTGGGGTGGGTTTGGAGTGGAGAGAGAGAGAGAGTGAGAGTGAGGATCTGGAGATTTTTGGTGACATTCCAGGTCGAGAGAGGTGGTGTGGAGGTCGCGGTTTTTCTTCTGAGAGAAGAGAGTGAAAAGAGAGAGGAAGGACTTCTGTAAGGAGAGAGTCGAGGACTTCTATAAAATTTTGTCTTCAATTTTTTTAAGTTTCCAACACAAAATATCTTGAATATGTGTTATTTTTTATTTTGGCTCAAATCTGCAACCGAGGGAAATTTGCCGCCGGTCTTCCCAAATTTTAAGCAATTGGAGCCAAAATGAATGTAGCACGTGGACAAGCAAAACAAGTCATACAACAGAATTACAAAATTCTATTGTACAAGTATTTTTCATTTTGCACTAGTGGCACCTAATGCAAAATGTGATATTATCATACAACACATAATAAGAACATTGTTGTCTGTCCATTTAGACCTTACCCAAATTTGAGTTTCAATGTCGGAGGGAGTTCTGCCGCCAAGATTTTCATTAATCATACAACAAAAAATATGTGTTAGAGTTGTGTGACAAAATCTGGAAAAATATTTTTCAAAATATGGAAAATGTGTACCATCATACAACACAAATTATTCACTTTAGGTTGTGTGAAACGGTTCAGTCATTCACACAACATGTAACTTTCAAAGTGTTGTCTGATTTGTGTTGTGTATTGAGTTTTTTGTAGTAGTGTCAGGAGATGCACCAAGATGAAGAAACGAGGAAACTATTCCTTCAGAACCATGCTTGTGCTTGGCCAAGTCAATGTACTCCGTCACCATTTTTTGATTCTGACTTATATATCATTGATATCAGGGAATTCTATCCTAGAATACTCAACTGGGTGTAACATTGATTCTTCTGATAACTTTCGATCAAGCAATACTACTTCTGAAGTTATTGATGAGTTAGCATATGATTTGACAGGCAAAGATGGGAAGAGAGAAAGAGTCAGTTGGAAGAAGTCAATAGAACGAAGACTATAATCTAGTCACCTTTCCTTTTCCAATGACAAGAGCTGGTCTTCCATATAATTTCTGGCCCTGGTAAGCATCCAATACACACATTTGAGAACAGCATAATTTTGAGTAAGATTTAGTCTCGAGTTTTCATTGCTCTCTTGAGTCTTCTTATCGCCACCTCCATTGATGATCCTAGTTGAGAGGGTCGCATCTGGATTGTAAGTCAGAGAACTTTGCAAAGACATCTTGTTTTTCATAGATGCATATGTCGTGAAGGTTTGTAGCATGATGAGCATAGATCTCAAGAATACCTGAAAACTCGGCATCATCACCACCTATTGTGTTTGAATCTAGGTTGCACCGAAATCCAGTTGCTTGACTGAATGATTCCATTGTTGTTCTAATAGCTTTCTGCTAATATATAATACAAAATTCGGTTTGGTAGCAAGTGTATTTCTTCTACAACAAGAGAAGAGAAACATAATTGATATAGATGATTGCCAGGGCCGGTCCGTTGTGTTTAGAGGCTTGGTGCAAGATATAAAATGTGGCCCCCCTAAATGCTCCTGATACAAGAGAAATAATACACCAGATAGGCAAATACACCAAATCTAAAAGCATGGTGTCACAAATAGACATGTATATAATTAAGCAGACCAAAAATAAGCAACAAAAATGATAGAAGACTAAAAGCAAAATTTTGTAAAAGCATATTAGATTGAACTTCAAAACAAATGCTCTGTAAGCATGTTACATTGACTTCAAAAGGACTAAGCAAAGAGGCAAAAATCTCAGTTGCTCTATTACAAAGACGCAACGAGTACTACAATACTACAAGAATTTTACCAAGATGAAATAGCCTGTGTAATACTATTTTCTGAATACTGATATTCTAGCACTCTTAGATGCAAAATCATCAATTAATCTATCATAGTCAAGCTTTTCTAAGAGCTCATGTTCAATAGAAATCAAAGCCAAAGCATTTAGTCTTTCTTGTGACATGGTTGAACGCAAGTAAGATTTCAATATTTTTAGCTTTGAAAAGCTTCTTTCGGCTGATGCTACTGTCACTGGAATTGTTAACAAAATTCTGTATGCAAGACAACTAGTAGGATAACAATTAGCTCTTTTCAAGAAATTAAGTATTGCACTAGCTGTATCATGCTCATTTGATAAACTTTTATGTAATAGTTGTAGTTCATTAAATAAATCCTCACCTTGAATGTCTGAAGTGTGGCCATTCTCCAGCTTCTTTTCAAGGTTGTTGCAGCTTCTTTTGAGTTCATCAGCATCCAAGGACTTTAGTTTCTCGGCTGTAAATAAGAACCCAAATATCTCTTCATATTTCTCATACTGCTCAAACCTTCTTTCCAATTTTGTGTAAATCTCATCAAAATGCCTTTTCTTGTAAACTTTTCTTTTCTTTTTCTTTTCAGGAAACACTGGATTAATTTCCAATTCAGCAGCAATCTCTTTGGCACAATTCAGAGCCTTCTTGAAGCCTTCATCTCTATACTCTTTGAAGAAAGCAATAAGTGCCTTCACACTACCCATTGCTACATCAATCCACATATTTTCAGACTGCAACTCTTTACTGAAAATATTCACTTTGGCCAAGATATGATACCAGATTGCCATCCCTACAATAAACTCAAACTTCCCAAGTTCATAGTCTGCTAAACACTTGGCTTCACTTTTAATACCGAACTCTGTTGCTTTCTCGGCAAGCTGATGTAGAGCTTCTCTTATCTCAGGAGCTTGGGTAACTATTGCCTTCACACTATCAATTCTGCTTTCCCACCTTGTTGTTGATAATGATTTCAAAGTGTAACCTTTTTCTGATATGTTGTCTTTTAAAATATCCCACCTTTTCGTAGAGTCTGCAAACAAGGTGTAGATACGTTGCACAACTCCAAAAAACTCTTATGCTATTTCACAAGAATTTGCCACATCAGCCAATGTCAAATTGAGAGAATGTGAACCACAAGGAGTATAAAATGCTCTAGGATTAATGTCTAGAAGTTTCTTCTGTACACCTTTATGTTTCCCCTTCATGTTTGATCCATTATTGTAGCCCTGCCCTCTTACATCATCAATATCAAGACCAAGATGGCGTAGCACATTCTTCAGTTCTTCAAACAACCCTTAACCTGTTGTATCATTCACAACTAAAAACTGAAAAAAATATTCTTGTACTTATATTGGAACTGTGGAGACATCAACACACCTTATTATCAAGGTCATTTGTTCTTGCTTGCTGATATCAGGAGTACAGTCGAGTATTACTGAAAAATACTTGGCTGCTTTAATTTTTTTTAGAACTGCACCTTTGATTTCAGTAGCTATCAAGAGGATTAGCTCGTTTTGAATCTTGTGACTGAGATAATGAAAGCGAATTTCATGATTTTGCTTTCTTCGTATATGCTCCTTCAAGGTTGAGTCCCATTCAGCAATCATTCTAACCAAGGCCATAAAGTTTCCATTGCTCTCATCATAAATCTTCTCATGACTTTCACGAAATGCCAAGCTTTGTTTAGCTAAATATTTCACTACTGCAATCAATCTTCGCAGTACCTTTCACCAATGTTTAGTCTCTTTTTTGAGTTGATCCTGCAAAGCTTTGTCAATTACTTGATTAGTTTCCAGCTTCACACGTAACTCAACCCAAATCAACATATGATTCACAAGGTCTGAACTTCTCTCATGTGTCTTCAACCTGTGAGAAAGATGCTGCCAATCCCTTATTCCCTTATGTGCTAACTGAGTTGGTTGTCGTTTGGTCTTGAACACTTTACAACAGAAGCAGAATACTCTGTCAAGATCCTCACAATACACAAGCCAATCCCGATGATGCTTCTCTCCATTTGATAAGTACTTGGTATAAAATTCAGATGAGAAACGCCTTTTGGATCGATCTTTCGGACCTTTTCCTGTCAACAAATCTCTGGCCGGACCTCTTTTCACCAATAAGTCCCTCCATTTAGGAGCAAGATTATCCCAATTTTTAGGATAAAAGATGTTTAAGTGAAAATCATCACTCCCTTCTAAACCATGCTCCATAGTTTCTTCTACATTAACATAAGCATCTTCTTGCAAAGGTTCCTCCATTGGCTGCTCCACATTTTCTTCTAGACCAATATAAACATCTTCTTGCAAAGGTTCCTCTATTGGCTGCTCAACATTTTCTTCTAGACCAACATCAACATCTATATGTACATTTTCTTCTAGATCAACATTAACATCTACATTTGCATTTTCTTCTAGATCAACGTTAACATCTACATCTGCATCTATTGGACATTGTGGTTCCTTCCCTTTCTTGAAAACAAATTTTTCCATAGCTTCTGATTGACTTTGAACAAACTTGTTCACTTTCTTTATTCTTTTACGTTTGGAATTACCATCTGCATGTTTTCTTGTAGGAGCCATTCTAACATTTTCAAAGTTCATCAAATTAAATATAATAAATACTCAAAAAAAAAAATTCTAATGATCAATTCAATCTATTTCAAGCAATCTGAACATGTGACTAAATAGAATCATCATTGATCAAAATTGATTCATTGGGAAACATCAATAACATCTTGTTTGTAGTAGATTACCTTTCAAAATAATTGGTCTTGAATGAATGGTTGAAATTTGGGAACTTGGTTTGGGAGATTGGAATCGGAGAGGACGAGATGAGGGACTGAGGGAGGACCGAGACTAAGGAGTGAGGAAGAGAGGGATATTGATCAATTGATTTTTACCCAGATGAAGAACTTGAGAAATGAGAACTTA
The DNA here is from genome assembly GCA_963682095.1 of Potentilla sterilis. Taxonomy (NCBI): domain Eukaryota; kingdom Viridiplantae; phylum Streptophyta; class Magnoliopsida; order Rosales; family Rosaceae; genus Potentilla; species Potentilla sterilis. The sequence goes on along the minus strand of OY821759.1, from coordinate 13,923,552 downwards.
GATGAAGAGTTGCCGAACTAGAGAAGGAGAAAGATAAAAGCAATTAAAAAAAAAAACACACCCAAGGGTTAATTGAATACTGAGGTTTGAGGGTATTAAAATGTACTTGTGGAGAATCGAACTTGCGTCTCCAACCCGCATGTAGTATGCTGAAACCAACTCAACTAAAGCTCTATATAGTAATTTACTCTATCTTTCTGTCTCATATAGGAGTGCGTAATTTTTTTTAAGCCTCTAAAATCGGAGGCCCAGTGCAACCGCACACTTTGTACACCCCCATGGGCCGGCCCTGATGATTGCTCAAGTGCTCAATATAGCATCAGTAAGTCTGTTTCATGCTTGAAATGTCAGGTGTTCAATAGCAAATTAACCAAAAACAGATCAAAGCCTTTGCTTCTACAACTAAATTATTAGTGATGTGTAGTGCATTACTGACTCTTGGGTAACTAAATTATCCAGATTTATTCTCTCTCAACTTAGTTACATCACAAAATATTAAAAAAAGTGCATGCCACAACTCAGAAGACTATAATTATAGAATCCATCCAATTTGTTTAGTTCATTAACTCGTGATGACCATATTTATATATTAATTGAGGAGAGATAGAAGATGAATGATAGGAGCATAAAATACGACGTTCTTAATATGTTTTACCCCCATTTATGCATTTCTTATCCCTTATTGTTGTAATATAAAGTCATTGAGTCATGCTGGAGTCGTTGGCAAGTGTTGGTGTATAAATTGAGTTAAAAATGCAGAAATGTCGAATTTTGAAGAGTTTTAGTTTGAGTAGGACTCCTTGTTGTACTAGGAATCCTGTTTGGACTAGGAAACCTGTTTTGACTAGGAAACTTGTCGAAATGGAATTTTCATTGTTTATCGTTTTTAATACTTGTGTGGAATCGGTTTGTGCTTGAAATGTTAAAAATGCATAATTATGGTGGAGTCCTTATTGAACTAGGATTCCTAATAAGAGTTTGATTGTGACTAGGACTCCTTTTTCAAGTAGAACTCTATTTGGAAAAGGAATCCTTACAAAAGTAGGAATCCCAGTTGAATAAGGATTCTACGAGTTTGAGTCCTAATTGAAGTCTACGAATTGAAGAGTTTTAGTTGAACAAGGAGTCTACAAATGCTCGACGTTTTTGAAATGTCGAAAGAATTTCATTGAAAATACAACTCCTTGTTGGACTAGGATTCCTTATCTATCTAGGACTCTTACTCATGATAATTGAGCTATATATTTTTATCTTCTTTGTGATTTATTTCTTAAACTTATTTTCAGAAATTCATGGAAGATAAATGGAAGATTTGTGGGAATTTTTCGGCAAGAATAGGTTCCTTGCCGTGAAAGAGAAAGAAGAGGAGGAAACCAATTCGGATTTGGTTTCCTTGTAACTTTATGCAAGGATTCTTTGCCGAATTAAAAGAAAGTTAATTGAAGAAAAATCAAGATATAATTCGGCAATGGAGAAGAGATAACAAGGAATTTATTCAGCCATTATCTAGGAATTTCGGAAAAGAAGAAAGGAGATAAGCTTGGGATGAATGTGGACCTCATTGAAGCTTGGTGCATTGTTGCCGAATTAAAAGAGAAATTGAAGTGATAATTCAGCATTTTTACCAAGCATATTCGGCAGCAATTACATGATTATTGGAAGACTTGGCCGAATCAAATAAAGAAAGAAAGATATTTTCGGTTTCTTAAAGATGAAGTTTGCCGAAACCAAAACCTAATTGGTTTTGGTTTTCTTGAAGTTAAAGCCTTGCCGAACCCTAGCTTGCCTCTCCCCTATAAATACAACACTTTGTATTCATAAAAAGCATCTTCTCTTCCCCTCAAAATCCTTGCCGAACCTCTGCCCAAATAAATTCAGAAATTCTACCAAGAAGCTTTGCCGAATCCACCTTCCACCTTTCACAAAAATCCAACCTCCACCAATCCTTGCCGAATCTTCATAAGGTTGTAACATGGATTGTACTTTATTGGCTTTTGATTCTTTGTATTTAAACATACTTTTGTCTATGAAATATGTTTTGGTTTCTGGATTTATTTTCGGTATTGATAATTATATATGGGATCTTCGGATCTTTGTTATAAATGTTTGGAAATTTTGTATATGATTGCCGAATTTTGTATGTGGTTTAATTAAATTTGTATTATGGGCAGTACCTTTAGCATGTATTCTTGATTTAATTAGGTTTATTTCCATAATTCGTGTGCAACCGAAGGAGATGTCTAGATGCAATCGTAGGCCATGGTTGTTATCTAGATGTTGAATTCATATGCCGATTTAATATATGTTGGATCTCACGCGTTGTGGATTTTAATATGTATTTATCTAAGGGCTAGAGTAATTATGGAAATTTATATGTCGATGTGGGATGAGTGACGCCATACCTGCTAACATGTTTCTAATTCGACATATTGTGCTTATGTGCTATTTGTGTTTAATTTCTACGCGTTGTGTTATTAAACCGATTAGTACCATGTTTAGGATTACACGCGTTGTGGATTCTAAATACTTGTGATGTCTTGAATAATTAGAATAACCGCGTTGGCTCTAATTAAATTGGAACTTAGTTGATCTTGAATTCGTTATATGCTTGCTGCCCCTATTACTTGTTTTAATTTTGTTGCATGTATAATGAGATTTGTGTTTGGTGATTGTGTGGAAGATGTTGATCAAATGTAAATAATAATTTAGGAATTAAAATTTTCGTAAAAAAATTAGTAGATATTTAGTTAAAAAATCGTTACCCCCCTTTTTGTGCAATACTTTATGTAATTGAAAGCCCTTGATTTCCCCGGATAGAACGATCCCTACTTGTCAATACTACAATCGACACAAGAAGGGTATTATATGTATGTAGTTGTTTTGCAGGTATTTTATGCTTGGATAACACCTCCATCAGTTTTTGGCGCCGTTGCCGGGGAAATTATAATATTTTGATTCATAAAGTGTTGTTTGTAATTATGTATATTGCAGGTTATTTTAATTTTTCAATAGATTTTGGAATATGTATTAATAGGATTTTTCGGATATGTAATAGTAATTAGGGAAGTTTTTCCGATTTTTGGTTGTTGGTTTTTGGTTTTTATTTTGCTAAATTGCCGATTTGTGTGATGTATATTGTGATGTTGATACACTTAGATAATTTCTAGGAAGTTGATAGTTTTTGTGTATGCTTTGAGTTTATTGTAGTTTCTAAAGTGTAACATGTAGGTGAAGCCTCTTTTGTTGATCATAACCAAAACCCTTCATTTGAATAGTGCTTTGTTGGATCCGTTTTTATGTAGATTGGGAAACGCGGGATACTTCCCCCCCACGCATACAAGCGATTTTTCAGCAATAGTATTACTTCGATGAGGTTGAGGGCGGTTTTAATCAACACTTGTACCAAGTATAGGGCAAGTTATTTTCATTGAATGGTTCGAGGTTTGTAAAACTGGTTTTCAAGACCCACAGACTGATGTTCATTCTCTGTGAGTGAGTCGATAGGGGACTTGTCCTCCGTGGTTAAAAACTTTGAGACCTGCCTTGTTCCTAAAGAGAGTTTACTCTCCGTGAATTTTAACGACACCGCCTTAAAAAAGTAAAGTATGCTCGACCTAGACAACCGCTTGTGCCGAAGCATCACCTCACTTTAGACGCTAGAAAATAACTTGAGCATATGTGAATCTATTTTTCTTCAAAAGATAAAATTCGTCTTTAATTTTTGAGGTATATCGGAATAAGCATGATACTACCTTGGACTGTTTCAGCCCATTGCACTGTTATCTCCTCTGCTCCACGTACCTCAAATTTTAAAGTTGTGTGAAAGACATCTAGAAACCCTAAGTTTCGGCAATTACAATACTTACATAATCGATGAACTCTAAAAACCGAATCAATGTAGATATATGTAAAAAAATTTCGTGTGATGTGTGATAACTAGCTAAATTGTTAAGGAGTTTTAGAAGTCTATTTACGTTGAGTTTGTTTTTGTTTTTGAGGGGAAGAGGAATAGGTAAGGTCACTAATGTTGATATTAGCCTTAACCCTTCATACTAGCGCTTGCGTTTTTATGAGGTTGAGAGCGGCTTTTATGCACTTTAGTGGTACTGACAACATAAGGTTCTAAACAGAGTAAGGGGCAATCATAGTTCGTTTGTTCTAATTTTGGTATTGAGGTTTGTTTAACTAGATCTCAAGGCCCACAGACTGATGTTCATTCTCTGTGAGTGAGTCGATAGGGAGTTCGCTCTCCGTGGTATCCAACAACGAGTCTTGCCTCACTCCATTATTAGTACTTTCGTTCTAGCCTTCTGAAACCACGGAACCTTGTGTCTAGTCGATAGACCTAGGCCGCACGTCCACCGAGCTTCAAAACCTTAAATAAGTTTGATATAAGTAAATTTTTAATCTCAAAAGAAAACATTTCTTGGTTTGAATTTTTGAGGTATATCGGAATAAGCATGATACTACCTTGGACTGTTTCAGCCCATTGCACCATTATCTCCTCTGCTCCACGTACCTTGAAAATTCGAACAAATCATATAGCAATTTAACTAGGGATACATAAAACACAATTTTTTTTTTGATTCGTTTATACTTGTGACATTGTGTGTGCCATACTTGTAAATTTTCGTATGACATATTCTTTGTAATATACTTGTATGTATTTTGGTGTGATACCTATACAGTTACACGTTTGAATTATTTATGTGATACTTATACATATTCGTTTATACTTGAAATTTTCGTTGACATTATACACACTAACACTCTTTCGTGTGATATTTTTACCATAACACTAACTTATACATTCTAACTATACAATACACGTTTATTTTTCTTTTCATTGATTGAATACCTTGATCTTATAATAATTTCAGGTACATGAATCTTGGTTGGTCACAAGAAATTGAGGATAGATTGAAAAGAATTTACAACCAAGAAGAAGTAGAGCAAGTATTGCCGAGCACACCTTCACCAGAACACCAGTTCGTATCTCCCTCTTCATCACTTTTTAACAGAGATTTTGTTGCACCACCATCACCATTTCCTTCAGAAGCTTCGTGTGAACTTAACCCTTTGTTTCACGAAGAACCAGAGTTTGAGCTACTCCAAAGTCCTATTCCGATTCAGTATTTGAATTTCGATTTACCTGACCCTACATTTAATATGACTTCATTGAGAGAGGAGAATGGACAGGTAGATGCGCCACAAGGAGGAGTAGTGAGACCGAGCAATGTAACGTATCCTGCTGTTGCTCCTGGCAAATCAGCAGAGTTTGAGTTGAAGGGTGGATTTATCCACCAATTGCCAAAATTCTTTAGACTTGGTGGAGAAGATCCTAATCGCCACATTCAGAAATTTGAGTTCAGATGTGAGTCAATGTGTCCAACTGGGGCACATTTGCAACATGTGAGGATGAAGGCATTTCCTTTGTCACTTGATGATAGGGCAGCCGAATGGTTCTTTGCTATTCCACCAGGGAAGATGGTGTCTTGGAACACAATGGTGAAGGAATTTCTCACCAAGTACTTTCCTTCATCGAGGGTGACGCAAATCAGAAAGGAGATCACCTCGATCAGACAAGAGCCAGACGAGAGCTTCGATGTGTACTATGATAGGTACAAATCTTTGGTGGCAACGTGTCCTAATCATGGGATACGTGAAGGTCTTTTGCTGCAGTACTTTTATGAAGGGTTGCGTCCCTTGGAGCGCAGATTTCTTGATTCAGCAGTTGGTGGATCATTAATGGAAAAGAGCAAGGAGGAGGTTAAGAACTTGTTGGAGATGCATTTCACTAACCAACAACAGTTCGGGTCTACTTCCTCAAGGAGAGTGAATGAGGCTAGTGGTTTTGAGGAGTCTGGTGCTGTCAAGGAGCTTAGGGAAGATATGGGGAAGCTGACTCAGATGATGTCCCAGATGATGAAACAGAAGCATGCTCAAGTTTGTGGAGTGTGTAGTTTGGAGGACCATACGGCTGATGTATGTCCTCAATTGGGAGGAAGTGATAATTTTGAGGAAGCCAATTCAGTTGGATTCCAAGGGCAGCAACGTTCCACTTTCCAGAATTTCAATCCAAGGTACAACGATCACCCTAATTTTCGTTGGGCCAACAATAGTAATGTTCAGAACCCTCAACAAGTGGCGCCACCACAAGCAAACCAAGGAGGAATGGCGTTTCAACCAAGACCTCAAGGGCAATTCCAAGGATATGCAAGACCTCAGCAACAATTCTACAACAACAATGCTCAAGCATCATCAAACCCTAATTATGATGCAATGCTGAAATCCTTGAATGATGCAACTCACACATTGTTGCAATCTACAACTTCCAACACTAAGGATATTTCTGAGCTGAAGAATCAGATGGGGAAGGTTGTGGATTTCATGGGGCAGATCCAAGAACAAGGGAGGTTACCTGGAGGAGTGATTAAGAACCCCAAGAACGAGCAAGTAAATGCAATTACCACAAGGAGTGGTAAGATTGTGGAGGGGCCGAGCATGGGAAAGCCAAGTGATGACGATGGTGATGATGCCGAGCATGATGAGACACTCGGCAAGGACAATGATGAGACATTCGGCAAGGACATGGAGGTGACACTCGGCAATGATAAGGATGAGCCACACGGCAATGACAACGAGAGAAATGGTGAACCAAGCAAGGCTGAGCTTGACGTGATGAAAAAGAGGGACATGGAAAAAGATCCCGCAACCTCAGAAACACACAAGGTAAAATCTAACTCAAGTGGTTTAGTTAATACTAACCAATCTTCGAGTTTGCCTTTTGACGTGAGCCGGAGCTCGCATGCAATAATAAACCCTGCAATCGTTAGTAGTATAGACATAAGTAGGGATCGTTCTAGGCCGGGGATTAAGGGTACCTGAGATATGAAATTGTTAGACAAAAATACACATATATATACACATGAAACGTCACAAATGGGGGATGAAATGGATCGGCAGCTAGGCTGCCCTAAACTATGTTCGGCACAAAAATTAAAAGAAAAGAAATATGAAACAAAAAGATCCTAGGCTCGACAGCAATAGGCTGCCTCTAAATCATGCATAAAAACAGAAATTAAAAATCCTAAATTACTATATACAAGGTTGGTCGACATTCTTTCACAAATTACTAACACAAAAGCACTCAAAACACATAGCAAATTGATAAGACAAGACACGGCAAGAGCACACAATATCCTAGATCCGACTTAGTTCCAACCCAACTAGGGCCTCAACGGTTATCTAAGTTGTTTCAGACTTCACGAAGGTATTTAGAATTAGCTCAGCGCATAACCCTAATCTTTAGCTAACCGACTATAAACACGCAGCGTCGAAGATAATCAATTAACCAATGAAGTACGAAATCCTTTTAATTGGAAACACATCAATCAAGCAAGGCGTCACCACTTCTTGTTAACATGCATAGTCATTTAAACCACTCTAGTCCTATTTATATTGACAGATACAAGACCAATACTCAAAACACATCGCGAATATGCTAAGTACCAATCTTTGCGGCACACGGATTTAAAAGACTAAACCAAGAACGAATTACTAGAATCAGAGTGAACATGCTTGCCTATCTAATCTTATCTCTTTACTTCATATTTTCCTTACAATTTAGCATGCAATTCGAAACTTATCTTTGAAATTCTTTATTAATACCATAAGAATTAAATTAGCATGCATCATCATAAAACCAAATTCACAATCGTTTTTCACATAGACATGAAAACACAATAACCAAACATACATATGAGATTCATAGACAAAACTACACATAACTACATAAAAACTATTACAAACCAAGAGTAGGGAGTAGATCACACATTAGAAACCTTGAAGACTTCGTCGTGTATGGATCCAATGGAAAGTGGTTCGATGGTGGCTGGATGAATGGTGAAGACAATCGGCAGAATTTTATGGTGGTGGTGGTGGCTTTTGGTTTGTGTTTTTATGTAGGATCTTTGGCTGAAAATTGGTAGAGTTTTGGCTAGGGTTTTTGCTTTAGAATGTGACCCCTTTTTCTGTGTAAAAGTTGGGTATATATAGGGAGAGAACTAGGTACTGCCGGCAGCCCCTTCTTGCACAAGGAAAAAGAAAACCTAGTGGGATAAGGTTTGAAACCTTCCTTTCATAGTTCAATTAGGTTTTCTTTTTCTGAATTTTTCTTCAAGGCTTGGGCTTCACATCTTCATGGACTTCTTGTATGATCTTGGACTTCATTTGATATGTCTTGGTCCATCAAAAATGCATGCAATTGCCGGCAGCACACAAAGGCACCAAATCTGCCATAGTCGGCAGCTTCTCCTAGTGTGACTAGGAGAACTTCTTTCTTCAATTTTTCTTCAATTCCATGGCCTAGTGTCTTCCTCTTCCCTTCATAAAGCTTGAACCATCTTCATAAATGCATTTGTACACCATTTGGTCCATCAAAAACAGAAAACACAAAAAAGGGGGCAGTAGGTTCCTGGAATCGGCAGATTTGACCTTGTTGCAGTAATTCCGGCTTATCTCCCTCCGTGGAGCTCCGATTGATGCGATTCCAAGTCTCAGATAAACTAGACACATATGGCCATCTCCCCATAAAATATCTCGATCAAATTCCTTGTGAGTCGTCGGGAATGATTTTTCGAAATTGGGACAAAGTCCCAGGAAAATCCTGGAAGCCCCTGGATTGGAATGCTCGGACTGCCGTTTTGCAGCCAACTTTTGGGTGACTTTCCAAACTTCGATTGATCTGAAATTTTAACACAACATTCCTCAGTATATAAATATTAAGCACACCAAATTTCATTAAATTCGGACAAGGATAGATCATATTTGTACTCGTCACAACATCGCGAAAAAGACATATTTTGCACTATTTTCCAGATTTCTCAAACTTAGTCATTTTTCGGACAAATAAACACATTTCACCAAAACTCTACCAAAATTGACACTAACTACATTATGACTCTATCTTAGACAAATAAGGGTTAAACAAAGCATAAACGAGGGCATAAGAATATAATATCGTCGCACATTGTGCTCCTATCAACTACCCCACACTTATCCTTTGCTAGTCCCTTAGCAAACTAAATTAAACTAAGGCTCTAAACAAACTATTGCCCCTAACAATTTGTCTCAGGCTCGTATGTACACATAGCTTTCAAGTTAAATGCATGAGAATACTAAGCATGAAAATTCCAAGTTTCATGAACATGTGACATCAATAAGAACATATAAGAGCAAAAGGTAAGCATGTAGAGATGTTAAAGCTAATTCAAATCACCTCACTAGGCACACTCTCTTCTTTTCTCTCAAAGCATGGTTATTCACTCAATAGTATATGCAAGCGAAAGATCATGAATTACAAAGAGTGACTTGCATATATCGAAGAAACGAAAGCACTTTGTGAATTTTGATGGAAAAACCTCATATGATAACTATATGCGCCAATGAACCAAAACCATATGCTTACTCTTGAGATAATCTCCACAATCAAATTTAACTATCTTAAGAATCATGAAAAAGATCAATCAAAGGGTTGTAATGAGGCTAGGCTAAGAGGTATTCGATATTTGGATAAGGAGGCTCAAAGACGTCACTAAGGCCTTTAGCAAAGCTCGATCTCCGTATGTCTTCTCGCCGAAAGGGTCAAATTTTATCTTGTTGGACCCATACTTCATTCTTTTCTTCCCATAACATTACAACAACAATCTAGACAATAGCCATACACACAAAATTTTATTTTCTATGCCTATGCCGTGCCCTTTTCTTTTCTTGCCCTCGGCTTCTTTTCTTTTCTTTTTAATCCGAGCATTTTTCTCTTTTCTTTTCATAGACACGGCATCTAGTACACTTTTCATATAGATTCATGGCTAAGTCTACCCCACACTTGTTCTTCTTCATCACACACGCGGAAACGCTTTCAAAAATCAAGCTTTGCCAACACTTTGATCAAAGGTAAAGGCACAACTATACTAAGCTCATGGAAAGTGTTTAAGGGTGATGAAAGAAAAGGCTCAACGTAGGCTCAAAGGGGTTTACTAAGGTGTCCCACGACGGGCTCCAATAGGGCACATGCTTTATTTGGCTTTGGTGGTAAACCTAAATGATCTTTATTCAATCACATTCAAAATCAAGGTAGTTTATGATATAAACGTTTCGAAAGTCAACAAGAGTAAGTTCTAGCATACTAGAGTTCATTAAAAAGCTATGGCACATAATCATCGAATAATCAAAGAATTATGAGGTTTCATGCTTCCTACGAATCTATTGAATTTTATCTTTTTATCGCTTAAGAAGAAAGCAAATTGGCACAAAAGCTCACATAGGTTGTAATCGAAATAAACTAGCTAAAACATGCATGCTTCATAAACAACAAATCCTACATGCTCCTACCAATGCACAAAATCTATGAAACTCACAATTTATATTGTATGCACAACTATCATCTATGCATGCAAAGAGGAGAAAAACATCATTGACATATTAGGGGCATCCTAAGACTCGAAACAAACAAATTAAACACTCTATTTTTGTGGAACAATTTTCTGAATTTTTCTAAACTAAACACAGAAAAACATAAATAAAAACGGAATACGTTACCCCACCCCACACTTAGAAAATTACATTGCCCTCAATGTAAGCACAAAACAATATCAATGAATTTCCTAAGCATGCAATCGACTAACATATACCAACATATCATCATAAATCAAAGAAGGGGAAAAGGGTTAAGAAAATTCAAACTCTCGGTGATGGCTCCTTCACTTTTCTTTGATCGACATGGGTTGCCTCCCAAGTAGCGCTTTGTGTTTAAAGTCCATAGCCTAGACTCTTCACCGTTCATATTGCATGTGTTCATCTTGTTTCAAAGTAGCACAAATCGGCAAGAAGAAGATCAATGAGAAGACCGTTGCATGAGGTGTCCAATTCGGCATTTGAAGAGGTGGTTGTATCCTGCGTCGTATCGGAGGCAGCGGAAGGCGTGTCCGAGCCAGCGGATGGTGTGTCCGAGCCAGCGGATGGTGTGTCCGAGCTCTGTTCCGCCATATCTGGCGTATCCTCCTTGTGTCCGGCATCTTGTGGTGATGCGTCAACCCTGCCGGCAATGGCAGGTCCGGCAGGAGGTGGTGGTGTGGCTTTTCTGGTGTGCTGCTGCTCGACAGCAGGAATTTTGGCCGGCAATGGAGTTGTAGGGTCTATGGGATTTTCCTCCACGGTGTGTTCTTGAAAGGAAGAGTAGTAATGCTTGAGACGATGGCCATTTACCTTGAATGTGTTTCCCGTAGCTTCATTCCGAATCTCTATGGCTCCATGAGGAAACACTTGAAGAACAATGAATGGTCCAAGCCAACGCGAGCGCAACTTTCCCGGAAAAAGTTTGAGTCGCGAATGATACAAGAGAACTTTTTGTCCAACTTCAAACTTTTTCAATCGAAGCATCTTGTCATGGGCCACCTTAGTCTTTTGCTTGTAAATCCATGCGGCATCATAGGCTTCATTACGGATTTCTTCAAGTTCGTTGAGTTGAAGCTTTCTATGAAGACCGGCATCATCAATGTTCATGTTGAAGGCCTTAATTGCCCACCATGCTTTGTGCTCTAGCTCAACCGGTAAGTGACATGCTTTGCCATAAACTAACCGAAAAGGAGACATACCTATCGGTGTCTTGTACGCGGTCCTATAAGCCCACAAAGCATCATCAAGACGATCACTCCAATCCTTCCTTGAAGGTCCAACCGATTTCTCCAAAATGTGCTTGATCTCTCGATTACTCACCTCGGCCATACCACTCGTTTGGGGATGATAAGGTGTAGATATCTTATGAGTGACTCCATACTTCTTCAATAAGGCCTCAATGGTGCGGTTACAAAAATGGGATCCTCCATCGCTAATCAAGACTCTTGGAACTCCAAAACGTGAAAAGATGTTGGTCTTGAGAAACTTGGCTACCATCTTGGCATCGTTGGTGCGTGTAGCCTTTGCTTCGATCCACTTTGACACATAATCAACCGCAAGCAATATGTAGAGAAAACCCTTACTTGAAGGAAACGGTCCCATGAAATCAATCCCCCAAAGATCAAAAATTTCCACCTCAATGATAGGCGTGAGTGGCATTTGGTCTCTAGCTCCAATGTTCCCCATTCTTTGGCATCTATCACATGCTTTGCAAAACATGAATGCATCTTTGAAAATCGTAGGCCAAAAGAAACCACAATTAAGTACCTTCAATGCCGTTTTCCTAGCTCCAAAATGCCCACCACAAGCTTCACTATGACAAAAAGCAAGGATGGAGCGATGCTCATTCTCTGGCACACATCTTCGAATAACTTGATCACCACATTACTTCCATAAGTACGGATCATCCCACAAAAAGTGTCGAGCTTGCTTCCTTATTCTTTGTTGTTGGTGGTTCGGCAACTCTTGTGGAAATCGGCGTGTAGCAAGAAAATTTGCAATGTCGGCATACCAAGGCTCATGTACTTCAAGTCGAAAAAGTTGCTCATCCGGAAAAGTTTCACATAGGGGCAGCCGATCCTCTTCCTTCACAAGTCTACTCAAATGATCGGCTACAACATTCTCAACTCCTTTCTTGTCTTTAATCTCAATATCGAACTCATGAAGCAAAAGAATCCATCGAATGAGCCTCGGCTTAGCATCCTTCTTTGTCATAAGATATCTCAAAGCGGCATGATCACTATAAACAATAACTTTGGAATTCAAAAGATATGATCGAAACTTTTCCAAAGAAAAAATTACCGCCAAGAGTTCCTTCTCCGTTGTCGTGTAATTGAGTTGAGCATCGTTGAGAGTCCTTGAAGCATAGTAAATGGCGCATGGCTTTTTCTCAATTCGTTGTCCAAGTACCACTCCAAGTGCATAATCACTAGCATCACACATCAACTCAAATGGCTCATCCCAATTTGGTGGCATCAAAACCGGCGCCGTACATAAAAGTTCCTTCAATCGGCAAAAGCTTGCCTCACATGCCTCCGACCACTCAAACGTCACCTCCTTTTGTAACAAGTTGCTCAATGGCTTGGCAATTGAAGAGAAGTCCTTGATAAATCGTCGATAGAACCCCGCATGGCCAAGAAAACTTCTCACATCTTTCACACATCTAGGGCTCGGCAAGGCTTGTATTAGCTCCACTTTGGCTTTGTCAACTTCTAAGCCTCTTGCCGAAATAATGTGCCCTAGAACAATACCTTGCGTGACCATGAAGTGACACTTCTCCCAATTGAGCACAAGATTTGTCTCTACACACCTCTCAAGTATCTTCTCCAAGTTCCCCAAACATGCATCGAAGGTGCCTCCATACACACTAAAATCATCCATAAACACTTCGATAATGTCTTCAATAAAATCCGAGAAGATAGCATACATACATCTTTGAAAAGTGCCGGGTGCGTTGCATAGTCCGAATGGCATCCACCGATAAGCAAACGTGCCAAATGGACAAGTAAAAGTGGTCTTCTCTTGATCATCCGGGTGTATCATGATTTGATTGTAGCCATTATAACCATCAAGAAAGCAATAGTAAGAATGGCCGGCTAACCTCTCTAGCATTTGATCCATAAACGGCAAAGGCATGTGATCCTTCCTCGTTGTAGCGTTGAGCTTCCTATAGTCGATGCACATCCGATGACCGGTTACAAGTCTTTGTGGCACAAGTTCATTCTTCTCATTCTTGACAACCGTTACACCACTCTTCTTCAGCACTACTTGCACGGGAGATATCCACTTACTATCCAAAATTGGGTAGATCACCCCACAATCAAGCAACTTGATAATCTCTTCTTTAATTTCACAACTTTCATCATGGGAGGGTGAAGTCGACGTTGAGCTTCCTTAGTCGGCTTAGCTCCTTCTTCTAATAAGATGCGATGAACACAAGTAGTAGGGCTTATTCCCTTGATATCCGCTAAGGTCCAACCTATGGCGGTCTTGTACTTCTTAAGCACTCTTATCAAATCAACCTCTTGCTTCTCACTAAGCATTGAAGACACAATAACCGGTAGTGTATCTTCTTCTCCAAGATAAACATACTTTAAGTGACTAGGGAGTTCTTTAAGTTCTAACTTTGGGGCCTCTTCCACACTTGGTCGAAATTTGGTTGTGGCATTTGGAATTGACAAGAACGAATCAAATACCTTGTTGTATGGCCGAGCCTCTATCTCTCCACAAACCTCTACTAGACTCGGCATTATCATGAAAGGCTCGGAAAGGCTTGTTTCGGCAATGCTTGGCTCGGCTATGCTCCCTTGCTCGGCTTCATGCATGATTCGTTCTCCCTTCTTGTCAAATTCGACCCCCTTGCTCAATCGCTAATTGCTATGCATCGAGCGAGGTCGACATAACTTGCTCGACATCCTCCAAAATATCAATGGCACAACCCTCCTTCAAATCAACATTGGGGAATTTCATGGCATCAAACACATTAAACTTGATCACCTCACCATCAAATTCCATAGTTAGGTTGCCCTCGGCCACATCTATCTTTGTGCGCGCGGTCCTCATAAATGGTCGCCCTAGTAGCAATTGAGTGCTATTGACCGGCGAATCCTTCATCTCAACCACATAAAAATCGGCGGGGAAAATCAATTGATTTACTTGCACTAACACATCCTCCACATAGCCCTCCGGATATTTGCTTGAGCGATCCTCAAGTTGAATGATGACATTATCCTTCTTGAGAGGCCCTATACTCAACGTTTGATACACATTGAGTGGCATGACATTGATCGATGCTCCCAAGTCCAACATAACATCCTCAAATCGTGTATTGCCTATAACACAAGGCACATTGAAGCTTCCCGGATCCTTCATCTTTGGTGGCAACTTCCTTTGAATAACGGCCGACACCGTCTCGCTCATAGTTACCACACGAGTCTCCCTAGTATGCCTTCTAGCCGTGCAAAGCTCCTTCAAAAACTTAGCATACTTTGGTACTTGCTTAATGCATTCCAACAAAGGGATGTTGACTTGCACCTTCCGGAAAATCTCCAACACCTCCTCATCGGACTTATCCTTCTTTGTTCTAGCAAAGCGAGAAGGGAATGGAGTGTTGGATATTGGCACCCCTCCCTTGCTTGCTTGGTTTGGCACTAACTCATTCTTTGATGTTGCGGGATCGTACTCAAGTTCATTGCGCAGCCCCTTATCATTCACATTATGGCCGGCGTCTCTTCCTTGCTCGGCAGAATTCTCCTTGCCGGCTGCAGCCCTGCTGGTTGCATGGCCGGTTGCATCATGCTTGGCAATCTCTCCCTTCTCGGCAGCATGGTCATGATTTCCATCATGGCTGTCGGCAATTGCAGGTCCGGCAGCCCTCTCTTCATCTTCAATGCCCTTAAAAGCTACTCGCTTCTTCTTTGGACTTGTTGGAGGAAACAACTCTCTTCCACTACGAGTTTGAATCACTTTGGCTTGCTCGTTCCTCGGATTGGGAATCGTATTGCTTGGCAACTTCCCTTGCTCATTAAATCTTCCCATAAAATCTACAACTTGGCCCATTTGAGTCTTGAGCTCACCAATGTCCTTTTGATGATTTTGTTGCCCCGCGAGTAATGCTTGAGTAGCACTTGACAAAGATTGAATCAAAGCATCATAGTTCGGATTGCTAGGTGCGGCTTGGCCTTGGCTCGGCCCTCCTTGAGTTTGGTTCGGCAAGGCCCCATAAGCTCCCTGGTTCGGCATATATGGCTGCCGAGGCACAAATGGTGGCCTCGGAGCAAACGGTGCTCCTCCCTCTCTTGGTTGCATAGGTGCCCTTAGCACATTGTCATTGTTCGCCCATCGAAAGTTTGGATGGTCATTGAACCTTGGGTTGAAATTTCCAAAACGTTGGCCTCCTTGAAAGCCAATAGCATTGCATTCCTCTACTCCCTCACTAACTCCAAATTGAGGGCATTGGTCGGTCTCATGGCCCTCGGTGCAAATTCCACATACACTCGCACGCTTCTTCATCAAATTACTCACCAAGTCGGTAAGCTTATCCACTTTCTCCTCCAATTTTGAGCTCGAAGACGTCTCATGCACTTTCTCATTCCTTTGCACATTGCTTCGTGCCATGCCAAATTGTTGGTTGTTCAAGGCACGAACTTCCAACAAACTTCTTGCCGCACCAGCATTTAACTCCAAAAAGCTACCTCCCGCGGCCGAGTCAAGAAACTCTCTCTCCATGACGCGCAATCCCTCATAGAAATATTGCAACAAGAGTCCATCGCTAATGCCATGCGATGGACACAAAGAAACTAGGGACTTGAACCTCTTGTAGTAGTCGAAGAAAGTCTCATCTCCGGCTTGCTTCACACTTGTTATTTGCTTCCTCAGATCAGTGATACGTGAAGCAGGAAAGTACTTGAGCAAAAACTCATCCATCATAGTACTCCACGAAACGATGCGACCACTAGGCACCTCAAACAACCACTCCTTTGCTTGATCTTCTAATGAGAATGGAAAAGCCTTCATCTTGAAGTATTGCAAATCAGTCCCTCTTGGACACATAGACTCCGTGGTGAAGTTAAACCACTGCAGATGCTTATTAGGATCCTCACTTGGCATCCCATAAAACGATTTCAGCTTATGGAGGAATCCACTCCTCAATTCAATCTCTCCAGTCTTGTCAGTTTCCAAGGGAGGATAAGTGATATTCGAAGGAGCAATACCAGCTCTAGCAACATGACCATTCTGTGATCTGATTGATGCCATTATCTCTTCTTCTTCCTCTGAATCGGCAAAGGCTTCAAATTCTGGATTCTGAAGATCACAAGACGATGAAACTACTGATGGGGAGCTCGGCAATGAATCAAAAACTGACGGTACTATAGGTGAGCTCGGCAATGATGATGACACTGATGAACTGGTTGGTGACGATGGCGGTAATGGCACAAAACGAGCAATAGCGAGTTCTTGATCTAAACGTTGCAAACGGCCTTGAAGATCTCTTGTCCAAATATTAGATTCGGACATGCATTATTTTCTGAAATTTGCAACATTTAAACAAGTTAGAACATCGTAAAGAAATAGAAAGCAAGAATATACATCATTACAAGCCACGGCATTGGCGATTACACAACATATTTCAATAATGATTCACATATAAACATTCGGCAAACACAAAGATTTCGGCAAAGCATACATACATTTGGCAATAGAGAGCAAAAATCAAAAAAGTTCATGATCATGTAATCACTAAGTCTAATTTCTTTTAAATTTGTTCTAACTCTCGAAGTACGTGGAGCAGAGGAGATAACGGTGCAATGGACTGATACAGCCCTCGGTAGTATCATGCTTAACCCGATATACCTCAAGAGTTTGAACCACACAACATGTTTTTATCTTCGAAGAAAATAGGCTACATATGTCAAGTTATGTTCTAGCGTCTAAAGTGAGGTGATGCTTCGGCACAAGCTGTCGACTAGGTCGTGCGGATTTTACGTTTCAAAGGTCATTAAAATCACGGAGGGCGAACCCCCTACAGGAACCAGGCAGGACTCGTTGTTGGACACCACGGAGGGTGAACCCCCTATCGACTCACTCACCGAGAATGAACATCAGTCTATGGGCCTTGAGATCCAGTTAAACAAACCTGAGAACCATATCTATGAAAATAACTTCCCCATACTTTGTAAAACAAACACGGATCCCTAGCAGTCTACAAGTGTTGATTAAAACCGCCCTCAACCTCATGGAAGTAATACTATTACCGAAGAAACGCTTATATGCGTGGGGGGGAAGTATCCCGCGTTTCCCAATCTACATAGAAACGGCCTCCGACATAGCACCATTCACATGAAGGGTTTTGGTTATGATCAACAAAAGTGGCTTCACCTACATGTTACACTTTAGAAACTACAATAAACTCAAACATACACAACACTATCAACTCCCTAGAAATTAAACTAAGTGATTACCAACATACATCAATATACATCATGCAACTTCTGAAATTTAAACTCTACATGCCGAAGCATATTTCTACTTTACAAAATCCCAAAATAAACTTAAAATTTACAACTTTACAACTTCACAACAAAAATTTCCAGCAACATTATATACACAACAATAACATAAAACAAGCTTTTATAATCCCCGGCAACGGCGCCAAAAACTGACGAGTCGCCGAAGCGAGCATCAAGCAATAATAACCCTACAATCGTTAGTAGTATAGAATAAGTAGGGATCGTTCTAGCCGGGGATTAAGGGTACCTGAAATATGAGAATGTTAACACAAATATTCACAAACATATATGCACACAATTGTCACACTTATATACATATATACATATTCACACGAAATCAAGGGGGATTGAGATTGGGTTCGGCAGCAAGGGCTGCCCTTTAACACTAGACACGAAATAACTTGCTGAAAATAAATCCTAAGTCTAATATTTACAAGTTTGGTCGACATTCTTTCACAAAGCACTAACGCACAAGCAATTAAAACACATAACAAACAAGCAAATATGACTCTCAGCAAGATGTTAAAATGTTCTAGACTCAACTTAACTCCAACCCAATTAGCTCCTAACCGGCTACTAATTGATTAAGACTCCTCATGTATTTCAAGTGACTAACCGCCTAACCTTAAAATTATATTAGTCATCTTTGAATATTCTAACCGACGTAAACAAACATGACAAGTAATTAAGCACAAAGTCTTTTTCTTTAGTTGGAAACAAGTTAGATAAGCAAGGTTGTCAATCATCTTATTAACAAGCATGTTCATTTAAATTACTCTAGCCCTTGTGAAAACAACACAAATTAAAACAACCCTAAAGATTGCTTAACCTATCTTACTTTCGGCTAATGAGATTAACAATCTACATATTGCAATTACATAGACTACTAATATTTTAAGCACACGAATTTAAAGAACAAGTCAAGAAAACCCTAAAACCAAGTTAACATGCATTCTTGCCGATTATCCCATTAACTAATTCATTACATATTTCCCTTACTCTTTAGCATGCAATCCATATTCTTACATCCAAAACATCACTTAAAGATAAAGAAAATAAATTGACATGCAAATCATAAAACCAAATTTCAATCCAATTCATACATAGACATAAAAATTGAAACCAAGAATTCATGCTAACTTCATAGACAAAGTTTAACATAACTACACAAAAGTTTACAAAGCCAAGAGTAGGGAGTGGATCACACATTAGAAACCTTGGAGGCTTCGTCTTGCATGGATCCGGTGATTGGTGGTGTCGGATGGGGCTGCTGCTCGGCAGTGATGATGTCGGCAGCAAGGTGCCAAGGTTTCGGCAGAAACTTTGGGTGTGGTGGAGGTGGTTTTGGCTAGCTAGGGTTTTTGTGTAGGATTCTTGGGGAAATTTAGGTAGAGCTTTGGCTAGATTTTTGCTTTGGAATGTGACCCCTTTTTCTGTGTAAAAGTTGGGTATATATAGGGAGAGAACTAGGTACTGCCGGCAGCCCCTTCTTGCACAAGGAAAAAGAAAACCTAGTGGGATAAGGTTTGAAACCTTCCTTTCATAGTTCAATTAGGTTTTCTTTTTCTGAATTTTTCTTCAAGGCTTGGGCTTCACATCTTCATGGACTTCTTGTATGATCTTGGACTTCATTTGATATGTCTTGGTCCATCAAAAATGCATGCAATTGCCGGCAGCACACAAAGACACCAAATCTGCCATAGTCGGCAGCTTCTCCTAGTGTGACTAGGAGAACTTCTTTCTTCAATTTTTCTTCAATTCCATGGCCTAGTGTCTTCCTCTTCCCTTCATAAAGCTTGAACCATCTTCATAAATGCATTTGTACACCATTTGGTCCATCAAAAACAGAAAACACAAAAAAGGGGGCAGTAGGTTCCTGGAATCGGCAGATTTGACCTTGTTGCAGTAATTCTGGCTTATCTCCCTCCGTGGAGCTCCGATTGATGCGATTCCAAGTCTCAGATAAACTAGACACATATGGCCATCTCCCCATAAAATATCTCGATCAAATTCCTTGTGAGTCGTCGGGAATGATTTTTCTAAGTTGGGACAAAGTCCCAGGAAAATCCTGGAAGCCCCTGGATTGGAATGCTCGGACTGCCGTTTTGCAGCCAACTTTTGGGTGACTTTCCAAACTCCGATTGATCTGAAATTTTAACACAACATTCCTCAGTATATGAATATTAAGCACACCAAATTTCATTAAATTCGGACAAGGATAGATCATATTTGTACTCGTCACAACATCGCGAAAAAAGACATATTTTGCACTATTTTCCAGATTTCTCAAACTTAGTCATTTTTCGGACAAATAAACACATTTCACCAAAACTCTACCAAAATTGGCACTAACTACATTATGACTCTATCTTAGACAAATAAGGGTTAAACAAAGCATAAACGAGGGCATAAGAATATAATATCGTCGCACATTGTGCTCCTATCACCTTTTCCTTCCAGATTTGCTAAATCGAAGAAGGAGAAATCAGATGAGGAGGTACTTGATATCTTCAGACGTGTGGAGGTGAACATTCTATTGCTTGAGTGCATCAAGCAGATTCCCAAGTATGCCAAATTTCTTAAGGAGCTGTGCACAACAAGAAGGCATACTCGGGAGGAGCAGGTGGTAAAGATGAGTGAGACGGTTTCAGCCGTTCTCCAGAGGAAGCTCCCACCAAAAATGAAAGACCCAGGCAGCTTTTCAGTGCCATGTAAAATTGGACAATCTTACTTTGATAAAGTTTTGCTAGATTTAGGGGCTTCTATAAATGTTATGCCATACAATGTGTATAAGTCCCTAGGTCTAGGCGAGTTGAAAAAGGACAATGTAATCATTCAACTCGCCGATAGGTCTAACAAATATCCTGAGGGATATGTTGAAGATGTTCTTGTGCAGGTGAATAATCTGATATTTCCTGCAGACTTTTATGTACTACATATGGAAGAGTCGCCCCTAAATTCCACTCAACTATTGTTGGGGCGACCATTTATGAGGACAGCAAGAACGAAAATAGATGTTGCTGAAGGCAACCTCACCATGGAGTTCGATGGTGAAGTGATTGGCTTCAATATTTTTGAAGCAATGAGGTATCCAGTTTCTGATTTAAAACCTTGCTATAATATTGATGTAGTTGATTCGCTTGCACAGGTTTTATCAGAAACTTTGGATCAATAGCAACTAGCTATTGAGCAAGGGGCAGGAATTGATGCAAATGGGGAAGGAATTTCGATGGAGGCTCGGCTTGGACTTGAGCCGAGCATGATGAGCATTGTTGCCGAGCTAGAGGCAACACCCCACGTGATGAGAACATGTAAATTTTTGTCAATTCCCATTTCCACTAATAAAATTTTACCATCTGTGGAACAGGCCCCTATTTTAGAACTGAAGGTGCTTCCCAATCATTTGAAGTATGTGTACTTGGGAGACGATGACACACTACCAGTTATTGTGTCATCACAGCTGAGTGAGCAGCAGGAAGCACGTTTGACTAGCATGCTAAAGAGGAACAAGACCGCCATTGAATGGACGTTAGCGGATATCAAGGGAATCAGCCCTACAACTTGTGTCCATAGGATCTTGCTTGAGGAAGGAGCCAAGCCTACTAGGGAGGGTCAGAGACGATTACACCCCCCTATGATGAAGATTGTGAAGGACGAGGTGATCAAATTGCTGGATTGTGGAGTAATTTATCCCATCGTAGATAGCCAGTGGATTGCACCTGTCCAAGTTGTACCCAAGAAAAGTGGAGTCACGGTTGTGAAGAACGACAAGGATGAGCTCGTGCCCCAACGATTGGTGACTGGTCATAGGATGTGTATCGACTACAGAAAGTTGAACGCTACTACACGCAAGGATCACATGCCTTTACCTTTCATGGACCAGATGTTGGAGAGATTAGCTGGGCACGAATTCTATTGCTTCTTGGATGGGTACAGCGGTTACAATCAGATTTGCATTCACCCAGATGATCAGGAAAAGACGACGTTCACATGTCCCTTTGGTACGTTTGCCTATCGACGCATGCCTTTTGGTTTATGCAACGCACCAGGTACATTTCAACGTTGTATGTATTCCATTTTCAGCGATTATATTGAGAATATCATTGAAGTCTTTATGGATGATTTTAGTGTTTATGGAAAAGACTTTGATGCATGCTTAGAGAATTTGGAACTAATCCTGAAGAGATGTGTAAAAACTAACCTTGTACTTAATTGGGAAAAGTGTCATTTCATGGTAACACAAGGTATAGTTTTAGGACACATAATTTCTGCAAAGGGTATTGAGGTAGATAGGGCCAAGATTGATATTATGCTTCACTTACCCTCCCCTACAACTGTAAGGGAGGTACGTTCGTTTCTTGGCCATGCAGGATTTTATAGGAGGTTCATCAAGGATTTTTCGTTGGTGGCCAAGCCTATTTGTGCCATTTTGCAGAAGGATGTTCCATTCGTATGGGACAAAGGGTGTGAAGATGCATTTGTGATGTTGAAGGAATTGCTGACGTCGGCACCAATAATGGCGCCACCTGACTGGAACCTACCATTTGAGATCATGTGTGATGCTTCAGACTATGCAGTTGGAGCAGTGCTTGGACAGAGAAAAGAGAAGAAGCCAAACGCCATTTATTATGCTTCTCGCACACTTAATGATGCTCAATTAAATTACTCTACTACTGAGAAAGAACTGTTGGCTGTTATATTTGCTTTAGAAAAATTTCGTTCATATCTTTTGAATTCTAAAGTAATTGTTTATTCTGATCATGCAGCCCTTAGATATCTGATGAAGAAGAAAGATGCTAAGCCACGCTTGATTCGATGGATTCTCTTACTCCAAGAGTTTGACATCGAAATCAAGGACAAGAATGGGAGCTAAAATGTTGTGGCGGATCACTTGAGCAGAATTGTGAGAGAAGAGGAAACGTTACCACTTCAGGAAACTTTCCCAGATGAGCAGCTTTTTCGAGTGGACACAAAAGAACCTTGGTATGCAGAAATTGTGAATTATTTAGTTACTAAAACTTTTCCAAGTACATGTTTGCAGGCAGCCAAGACAAGGATTAAAAAGAATGCAAGACACTACATATGGGACGATCCATATCTGTGGAGGACTTGTAATGATCAAGTTATAAGACGTTGTGTGCCACAAGAAGAGCATAGGCCGATCCTTGCATTTTGCCACAATGAGGTGTGTGGAGGACACTTTGGAGCTAAGAGGACAGCCCTCAAGGTATTAGAAAGCGGGTTTTATTGGCCCACGATTTTCAAAGATGCATACACATTTTGTATGACATGTGATAGGTGCCAAAGGACAGGTAACATTGGTAAGAGAGACCAAATGCCCCTTACTACTATGATCTTTGTTGAAATTTTTGATGTATGGGGTATTGATTTTATGGGACCTTTTCCTTCATCTAAGGGTTTTCTATATATCTTGTTGGCTGTTGATTATGTGTCAAAATGGGTGGAGGCGAAAGCCACAAGGACTAATGATTCTAAAGTTGTTGCAGGTTTCTTGAGAACTAACATATTTTCCAGGTTTGGAGTACCTCGTGTGCTTATAAGCGATGGAGGTTCTCATTTCTGCAACAGAATAATTGAGGCTTTACTCAGAAGATATGGAGTCACCCATAAGGTTTCCACACCTTATCACCCTCAGACGAGCGGAATGGCGGAAGTGTCCAACAGAGAGATTAAGAGCATATTGGAGAAAACTGTGGGCCCATCAAGGAAAGATTGGAGTGACAGACTTGATGATGCACTTTGGGCTTACAGAACGGCATATAAGACACCCATTGGGATGTCTCCATTTCGGCTTACATATGGCAAGGCGTGCCATCTTCCAGTAGAGTTGGAGCACAAGGCGTGGTGGGCAGTCAAGCAATTCAACATGGAGCTTGACAAGGCTGGACTTCACAGGAAATTGCAGTTGAGCGAGCTTGAGGAAATCAGAAATGAAGCATATGATGCTGCGTGGATTTATAAGGAGAAGACGAAATTGTATCATGACAAGATGATAAGAGGCAAAACGTTTCATATTGGCCAAAAAGTTTTGTTATTTCATTCTCGTCTTAGATTATTTCCTGGAAAATTGCGTTCTCGTTGGACTGGTCCATATATTGTTGCTAATGTGTTTTCTCATGGTGCTATAGAAATTCAGAGTATTGAAACAAGAAAAGCGTTCAAGGTGAATGGTCATCGACTTAAACCTTACTACGAACCTTTTGAGGAGCACACCATTGAGGAGATACAATTTAGAGACGCAAAAGATCCTGATGATATGGAGAAGAGTCTAGGCTGAGTAGACTATAAACATTAAGCGCTGCATGGGAGGCAACCCATTTCAACCAAAATTGTGAAGGAGCCGTCTACGAGAGTTTGAATTTCTGAACCCTAAACTCTTTTTGGTTGAATTGTATAAATGTGGAATGTGTGATTTATCATATGCTTAGAGATTACAACATAATTTTTGTGTACATTGAGGACAATGTAATTTTCTAAGTGTGGGGTAGGGATACATGTTTCACATGTTTTGTTTTTGTTTTGAGTCTTTGTTTTGAGTCATAAAAAGAAAAGAAAAGAAAAAAAAATCAGAAAAATCAGAAAAATTTAAAAAAATTTCGTTGCCTTTTAAATTTTTGTTTTAATTTTAGAGTCTTAGGTGCCCCTAAATAGTCTATGATGATTATATCTTGAATACATAGATGATGGTTTTGCATAATCTTGAAAATAATTGTGAGTTTCATGGACTTTGTGATTGGTATGAACATTTGAGACTTGAACTTAATTGTGTAAGAAGCATGTATGTTGTGTTGATTTTGTTCCATAATAACCTTTGTGAGCTTTGATGCCAAATACTTTCTTCTTGAGTGATAAAAATGGGCAGAATTTTTCAAAACTTCATCATTCTTTGAATATTCAACGACTATGTGCCATAGATTTTAATGAACTCTAGAATGCTAGAACTCACTTTTGACGATTTTTGAGACTATTAATCATGAAATGCCTTGATTTCGAATATGATTGAGATGATCTTGTTAGGATTACCACCATGCCAAATAAAGCATATGCCTAATTTGTGCCCGTCGTGGGACTCCTTAGTTTTAACCCCCTTGAGCCGACATTGAGCCATTTATTTCATCACCATGATACACATTCCTTGAGCTTAGAACAGTTTATCCTAACCATTGTTGTCAAGACTTGGTAAAGTTTAATTGGAATTTGTTATTTGAAGTGATGATTTGAAGCAAGTGTGGGGTGAAACTTGTCCAAAAGCATGAAAGAAACATGATTGCCGAAATAAAAAGAAAAGTCGGACAGAAATAAAAAGAAAAAAAATTTGAGCCGAAAATAGAGAAAAACAAAGAAAAAGATTTCGGCAAAAGAAAAATAGAAATGCTTGGATTGGGATCTTGTGGTGAATTTGGAGTTTGTTTTACAATTGAAGGTCTATTATTATCATATTTGACCTTTGTTCATATTTACTATGTTATGGGGAAGAAAAGAATGAAGTTTGGGCCCAACAAGTTTAAACTTGGCCTTTGAGCGAAGTCATAAGGATTGCTAAGTCTTGGTGACATTTTTTCACCACTATTCTAAATGCGAATTCCTTATGCCTAGCCCCACTATTTTCCCATGTAAGATCTCTCATGATTCGAATAATAGGTGAACTTTGTATGTGGAGATTATCTCAAGAGTTGAGCTTATGGCTTTGGTTCATTGGTGCACATAGTTGTTATATGAATTTTTTCCATAAAATTAATTCACAAAGTGCCTTTATTTGATGAAATATGCAAGTTACTCTTTGTAACTCTCAATCTATTTTCTTGCATATACTTTGAGTGAATATTGCCATATCATGAGTGAAAAAGAAGAGAGTATGCCTAGTGAGGAGGATGAATCAACATAACATGTCATTGCTTGTGATTTTCGTTTCTTACTTGTTCATGCCATGATACATGTCTATGACGCTTGAGATTATTGTGCTTACATTGAATGCTTAACTTGAAAGCTATGTGTTTAAAGATCCTGAGACAATTATTTAGGGGCTGTAGTGTTGAGTCTTTTTATTTGTTTTGCTAAGGGACTAGCAAAGGCTAAGTGTGGGGTAGTTGATAGGAGCATAAAATACGACGTTCTTAATATGTTTTACCCCCATTTATGCATTTCTTATCCCTTATTGTTGTAATATAGAGTCATTGAGTCATGCTGGAGTCGTTGGCAAGTGTTGGTGTATAAATTGAGTTAAAAATACAGAAATGTCGAATTTTGAAGAGTTTTAGTTTGAGTAGGACTCCTTGTTGTACTAGGAATCCTGTTTGGACTAGGAAACCTGTTTTGACTAGGAAACTTGTCGAAATGGAATTTTCATTGTTTATCGTTTCTAATACTTGTGTGGAATCGGTTTGTGCTTGAAATGTTAAAAATGCATAATTATGGTGGAGTCCTTATTGAACTAGGATTCCTAATAAGAGTTTGATTGTGACTAGGACTCCTTTTTCAAGTAGAACTCTATTTGGAAAAGGAATCCTTACAAAAGTAGGAATCTCAGTTGAATAAGGATTCTACGAGTTTGAGTCCTAATTGAAGTCTACGAATTGAAGAGTTTTAGTTGAACAAGGAGTCTACAAATGCTCGACGTTTTTGAAATGTCGAAAGAATTTCATTGAAAATACAACTCCTTGTTGGACTAGGATTCCTTATCTATCTAGGACTCTTACTCATGATAATTGGGCTATATATTTTTATCTTCTTTGTGATTTATTTCTTAAACTTATTTTCAGAAATTCATGGAAGATAAATGGAAGATTGGTGGGAATTTTTCGGCAAGAATAGGTTCCTTGCCGTGAAAGAGAAAGAAGAGGAGGAAACCAATTCGGATTTGGTTTCCTTGTAATTTTATGCAAGGATTCTTTGCCGAATTAAAAGAAAGTTAATTGAAGAAAAATCAAGATATAATTCGGCAATGGAGAAGAGATAACAAGGAATTTATTCAGCCATTATCTAGGAATTTCGGAAAAGAAGAAAGGAGATAAGCTTGGGATGAATGTGGACCTCATTGAAGCTTGGTGCATTGTTGCCGAATTAAAAGAGAAATTGAAGTGATAATTCAGCATTTTTACCAAGCATATTCGGCAGCAATTACATGATTATTGGAAGACTTGGCCGAATCAAATAAAGAAAGAAAGATATTTTCGGTTTCTTAAAGATGAAGTTTGCCGAAACCAAAACCTAATTGGTTTTGGTTTTCTTGAAGTTAAAGCCTTGCCGAACCCTAGCTTGCCTCTCTCCTATAAATACAACACTTTGTATTCATAAAAAGCATCTTCTCTTCCCCTCAAAATCCTTGCCGAACCTCTGTCCAAATAAATTCAGAAATTCTACCAAGAAGCTTTACCGAATCCACCTTCCACCTTTCACAAAAATCTAACCTCCACCAATCCTTGCCGAATCTTCATAAGGTTGTAACATGGATTGTACTTTATTGGCTTTTGATTCTTTGTATTTAAACATACTTTTGTCTATGAAATATGTTTTGGTTTCTGGATTTATTTTCGGTATTGATAATTATATATGGGATCTTCGGATCTTTGTTATAAATGTTTGGAAATTTTGTATATGATTGCCGAATTTTATATGTGGTTTAATTAAATTTGTATTATGGGTAGTAGCTTTAGCATGTATTCTTGATTTAATTAGGTTTATTTCCATAATTCATGTGCAACCGAAGGAGATGTCTAGATGCAATCGTAGGCCATGGTTGTTATCTAGATGTTGAATTCATATGCCGATTTAATATATGTTGGATCTCACGCGTTGTGGATTTTAATATGTATTTATCTAAGGGCTAGAGTAATTATGGAAATTTACATGTCGATGTGGGATGAGTGACGCCATACCTGCTAACATGTTTCTAATTCGACATATTGTGCTTATGTGCTATTTGTGTTTAATTTCTACGCGTTGTGTTATTAAACCGATTAGTACCATGTTTAGGATTACACGCGTTGTGGATTCTAAATACTTGTGATGTCTTGAATAATTAGAATAACCGCGTTGGCTCTAATTAAATTGGAACTTAGTTGATCTTGAATTCGTTATATGCTTGCTGCCCCTATTACTTGTTTTAATTTTGTTGCATGTATAATGAGATTTGTGTTTGGTGATTGTGTGGAAGATGTTGATCAAATGTAAATAATAATTTAGGAATTAAAATTTTCGTAAAAAAATCAGTAGATATTTAGTTAAAAAATCGTTACCCCCCTTTTTGTGCAATACTTTATGTAATTGAAAGCCCTTGATTTCCCCGGATAGAACGATCCCTACTTGTCAATACTACAATCGACACAAGAAGGGTATTATGTGTATGTAGTTGTTTTGCAGGTATTTTATGCTTGGATAACACCTCCATCAATGAATAGAATAAAAAAGAGAAAAAATAAACTGTTTAAAAATAAAACATTGTTGTTAAGGTGCATATAAGTGATATAACAAAAGTGAAGGTGCAACCCCACACCAAAAAAAAAAAAAAAAACAAATTAAAGAGGCAGAGAGTAATACGGCGTCGTCGGCCTTTCGCTAAAAGCATATAAAACCCTGGCGTGAGAGACAACGCTAATCTCCATTCCCCTAAAACCTGAAAGAATTGATTACAAATGGCGGAGTACATGCCGGAAGAAGTGATGGTTAAAATCATGGAGAGGTTGCCGGTCAAATCTCTAATCCGGTTCACCTCCGTTTCGAAACGCTGGCGCTCCATCATATTGTTCGACCCCCAATTCGCCAAATCCCAGTTCCAACTAGACCAAACCTTCCGTCACAGAGCCCTCCTCATGTCCCACCCCAATCAACCTGAATTCGAATCCGCAGACTTGGCCGCGTCGTTTGAAGACAACTCTTCATTGAGAAAGGTTAGCTGCCCCTTCTTTCAACCCGGCTCTTATGTCGACTTACTTTGCTCCTGCAATGGTTTGCTATGTGCACTTGTTGGTCCAGAAAAACATTTCTATATCTGGAATCCCTCAACTGGCTTCTTTTATGGATTACCCGAACCGATTGGTTTCCCCTTAAAACACGGACATCTAGTGTACTATGGTTTTGGCTATTTGTCGGCCTCTGATGACTACAAGCTTATGGCCAAACTCGACACTGTTTCTGATAATGACATTCGTGACGTCATGCTCGTTTTCTCATCCAAAGCCAACACTTGGAGAATGACTGATGCCCCTCTCGACTATGTCTTTTATGATGACGGGACTCTTTCGAATGAGGCGCTTCATTGGGTGGACAATGACATCGTTGCTTTTGATCTAGCAAAGGAGGAGTTCCGAAGAATGCCGCTGCCTGTTGTTGTAGATGGTGAGTTTTGGTCTCTCGGGGATTTTGGTGACTGTTTGTGTGTATTTGATCAGTCAAATCTTTTTACTGCTGGCTCTATGGAACTGTGGGTGATGAAAAAATACCGCCTGGCTGACTCATGGACCAAGTTGTTTAATTTAAAGGTTATTAGTCAGCCTGAGAAGATGAAGCAAATTATGCTTTCGCCAATATTGGTATTGGAAACTACCGCAATTCTGTGTAAAAAGGCTGTAGACAGTGATGACGTGACGGTGCAAGAGCTGATAAGGAGCGGTCATGCCGTAGAAGAGCATGAGTCGATTGTGTTAAGAAGGAATACACCTCTTAAGGAAATAGTTGAATATGAAATAGTTGAATATGAAGAGACTCTACTTTGGCTTGGTTAGTCGATCACTCCTCATTCACAAATTTCAACACTTTGTTTTCTTTATTTTCTGGAATTGTTTCAATTCAGATTTGAAATTGATTGATGATAATATTAGACCGTTTGCTTTCGTTAGTTTTAGCTTTTAGGTTGTGTCTTTAAGTGGCTATAAAGGCAATCACTACACTTTGATACATTCATGCGTAAGTGTGTTTGTGCTTGCTATAAACAATATAAGGGAGCAAAGGCTATTCTTTGATCCTTTCAAACAGGTGAAGGCAGTTTCCTACTAGGCTACCATTTAATTTCCATTATGCAATATACTGCAGGTCGCATAAGTTAGAATTCTTTTTTTAGTCCAGTCTTAGTTGACCAGTTGTTTTGTATTACTGTATTACATGTCAAAGGATGACAATCTGGCATAGTTTCTTCCTACTCTTTCTTATTGATTATTTGTGAATTGCAGTCTAAAAGAAACTTTTCAATCTTTATTACTGAAATCAAATCATTAAACACTGGTTCTTATGTTATCTATTCTCTTCAGCTGCCCCATGAATGGAAGGAAGGCAAGGGCAAGTATCGGGACCAGATGAAGTGGTGCATCTTAAAGAATCATATCATTGTCGCAATGAAGGTGCCATTTTATTGATATTGAAGCTCTGGGATATCATCTTTGGAGGCCAGTTGATCTCTATCTCTTTAGAACTGTGAGATATCATATTATTATTGCTTCAAATGATATGTTATGACCATGTTATTTCTGTAACCTATCTAAATTTGATTTTAATTCATACCACTAATTTTTTATATGAAGCAAGGCAATTTGATTTTTTTTTTTTTTTTTTTTTTTTAAGAAAGTAGATAGAGTCAAATCTGTGAAATCACCATGAGAGTAGCATCTGTTATCTCCTTGTTGGGGACATTGTTTCTGGAGATTCAGAAATATTGTTACCATGAACATGGTTAAAACTGTTACCATGAGAAATAGGTAAATGGTTAATAGAGATGTGCTTCTAATCATTGGAAGGACTTTTCTGCTGAGATTTCTCTCCTCACTAGTGTCTCATGTGCAAATTGAATCATGTGGTTCTGCAATGTCAGGTAGCTTCTTATCTGTGGCCGAAGTTATATTGGAAGGTTAGGGTGACTTGTGACGGTTTGTGCGGCTTTGTTTTGCAAAAGCCAATGTGGTTTTGGTTGAGTGAAGAAGGACAAAGCCAATTTAGGGCTGAGTGCATGTGTTGGATGTAAGCTGAGATGGGAAAAATAGAGGAAATTCAGGTGCATGGATGGAGGAGAGTAAGATTCTCGATTGCTTCTATGGTCCAAGTCTCTTAAACATTACAAGCTACTCTTGCATTGTTTTAGTTTGGAAAACATTGTATGTCATTGTTTTAGATTGGAAAACATAGTATGTCAGTTTTAGTTTTTCTTTCTTTCAAGCTGTCTTGTCTCCGGCTGGTTCATGTTTTTGGCGTCTGCAAGTTTTCTCGTGTGGAGCATAGATATCTTATTCTGTTTATCTCACACTGATATTTTGAAGACAAAGTTCTTTGTTACACTAAAATAGTGTCATCCAATTCACCAAGAGATTTAGGTGTGATAACGGTTGTGAATTGTTTAACCACTTTGAATTCGAAAAGAACATCTAGAATTATCTGAACTTAGCAGCTATAATGTTTTATTTTCAATATTGTATTTCTTCTGGTCGTTTGTTTGATTTTTTGTGCCAAGCTATTAGTTTGAGTTTGGCTTAATCGCATT
This sequence comes from Potentilla sterilis, assembly GCA_963682095.1. Taxonomy (NCBI): domain Eukaryota; kingdom Viridiplantae; phylum Streptophyta; class Magnoliopsida; order Rosales; family Rosaceae; genus Potentilla; species Potentilla sterilis. The sequence continues at coordinate 13,892,106 of OY821759.1, read as the reverse complement.
TGTTACAGATGCATCATTTGAGGTATTGCTGACAACTTGATTTGTGTGGGATGCCTGATTTGTGTTCATTCATAGGCCAACTTAAATAGCATGAGCTTTGAGCCTTGCAACTTCTTTCAATCCCTACCCAAATTCCATCACAAAAGATGTCGTTTGCTTTAGGTGCATCAGTTTGTTCCATGTCCGAGTGTTCCAGTGCCGATTTTTTATTTTTTTTCCTTTACAAGAAAAATATTAAATTTCCCTTCTCCTATTTTGAATCTGCACGATTAATTAGTGTGCACCTTCATAGTTTGCTGCCTCTACTGCACCTGCTTCAGGACATGCAATGTTCTAGGAGCCTCCGACTATTCTACTTAGAGATTAAGGATCTATTAGGCAATAGGCAGTATATTTCATATAGTTGCACTACGTACTAAGACTAATATTAACCTTTTCAAAACTCAATGGGGCAAGCAACTCGGTGCAGTTCATCATCTTCTCCCACCCAGTCTTCCAAGACTCGTTTCCAAATAGCTTGTCAGCAGCAAACCCCGGCTCCCAAAGTTTTTCATCATTTTCAGCAAAATCTGACCTACAGTTACCTTCCCATTCAAGCAACAAGGTTGCATTTTATACTATGCTCATGTACGTAATGGATGGTTCTTGGCTTCGTGCACCTCTTGATCTGCCACAAGACCAAATCCTGACCAAAACTACTTGGTGTTCATATAAACATTGATGCCAAGAAAATAGTCAATAGTAATAAAAAAGCTGGTGAAATTGGAAAGTATGTCCTCCCATACATATCCCACAGATTAATTTTCCTCAACACTTTTCTTGCACTAGTCAGTCATTTTTCTTGCACTAGTCAGTCATTTTGCATTTTTTTCTTATACTTAATACAAACTTCTCATAAAAATTTTCCCTTCCACTTCACAACCACCGGAATAGAATGTGGTTATGCGCAGTTTTAATTTTTCTTCATACGATTGAAATTAAGTTTCCCTTCACAAGAAAAGAAAATGAGATTCCTATTTTTAGATTAGTTATAGACTTATAGATTTTATAGTTGCTTGTGAGTAATTAAGCAGTTGGGCACCGAGAATTACACGGAATCGAGCAAACCCAAGGTGAAAAGGAAATATAGTGGTAGTCCAAATGTAAGAAGGAAACCTGCTAGTCCAAATGTAAGAAAGGAAACAACTGTCATTCACAACTGGCATTAGAATCCCACTCCCATAGGGAAACAGACGCTCAGTAGTCCTTGTATCTATAAATAAGTTACCCCATCGGTCCATTCCCCATATTTTCATTCAGGCAACTTCGTTTCATTCAGGAATGGGTTTTTGAGAGAGCGTCCATCTTCAACCTTTCTTCTGTCCTCTTAGAAACAAAATGGCCATGGCCTTGGCCAGTGACTACTTGACCGTGGTGGGTGACACTTTCTGCCAGGCATATCTTGAGGACATCATCGAACCTCAAAACCAGTTGCCACGCACCGTGTTCTTGATGAACTTGAAGGCCCCAATCAGACGCCTCACCTCTCGTGATGTTCATGAGGAAGAAATCATAGAAGACAACGTCCGGATTAGCGAGAACCAAGACTCCATTGAACTCCAGTATAACCCCAGCGACAACTTCCTTCGAGAGCTTCAAGGTTTTGCTTGCCCTATCCAAGAAGCTTCAAGAGCTGCAAGTTCCTATCGAGGCTCGTGACTCCTTGGTGGATACCATCATGTTCAAGGCCTCTGAGAATGAATGGAAGTATGAAGCCAGCCGCAAGATTTTGCGAATGAGGGTCGAGGTTGATCTTTATGTTATCGAAGATGACACAGATGGTGGTGATGGTACTATTGTTGATTATGGTGTGCCATAGCTTTGTGCCGGCAACTACGTACACTGCCCAGTGATCAGAAACTTGGGTGCATGTACACCGTGTACTAGAGCCGAAGCGCTGGAAACTCTCATGCGTTGTTCATATCTTTACCATGGTGGCTGCGTTATTTAGTGACTGCAAGAGTTGGTAACAACTAACAACTGAATGTACGTCCTGACACAGAATCGAATAGGATGTCGACACGACATGGGTTTTTAGGGTTTTTCATGGATTTGATGTCAATAGACAGTGGTTTTATTTTGGTCATAACTTGATTCTTGATGCATTTGATGTCAATTGACAGTAATATATATTTGATTCTTCCAACTTTCTATCTTATGTATATTTTTTCTTCTAGTCCTTGTTAATTTCTCTATGCACTACTGTAATTGATCGAATACCCAAAACAGTACGCAAATGCAAATATGTTCACAGAATAGGTAAAAAGAATTAGAATCTAGAATCTAAAGTAATAAATACCATTTCATACATTCAAGCTAAGTGAAGAATTGACTCCAAGTAGTAAAGGCTATAGCCCCTTCACTTGTCTGATACAGTAGCAAGATAAGCCAGAAACAGCAAAAAGAAAACCCTCTACATGTATATCACTCAAAATCACACTTACAGATCCTAAGTTCTGTTCGTGTTAGATTTAACACCTTGTGAACAGTCAACACGTGGGGGTGGCGGACATCAATTTCAGTCCTCTTGTGATGTACGCGAGCGTGCCAGTACATTTGAGTTGGTACAACTTTGGTGCGGACGACCTCTGACGAGTATATCTGTCTACTCCCGATACCTGACATCTTGACCAAGCGACTGTTACGCGGGAGTTGAATAGGCCGGCGTAAAGGCTCGAACAAAAATCTATTATGATTTTCTTCTCAACCTATTGCAGATTGAGTAATCTTACTTCGATCCTGAGATGCAAAGTAGAGCTATTACCAAGACCGCGGGGAATTGTTTGCTATGCAAGATAGCGACTCGATATACCACAAGATGTGGCGACTGGACACGATAAGTCTTAGCGACGCTCACACTAGATGCAAGGCACACTTCGACAACCGCGCAAGTATACAGCGACCGATGTGGGCGTAAGGTTGCAGCAGGGTTGGATGGTGGTTATTTACAGTTTGTGGAGGCAGTACGCGTAAGATTGCTCTGGAGAGGCTTTGCAAAATTTGCGATGCGCAAAAGCTTGTGTTTGTAAGATGGTTGTGCACACCTTTTTACGTTGTGCATGAGTTCTTTATATAGAGAATGCAAAACCTCAATACTTGCGTATCAAGCATAATAGATTCTGAAATCAACTAGGATTTGATTACCCGGAACCACCTCCTTCTCGGATTCCTAAAGGAACCTCAAATCTTTTCCAAGAAGGAAAGATGAAATATATATCAGATTATTCATTAATAAATAACCTCTTAGGCCTCGATCCACAATCTCGGATAAATGTCAATTTAGGCCCAAACATTGCCCCCTAGCCTTTGAAATGGAGAGCCCAATGAAATTGATAAAGGCTAGAAAGCCCAATCCGAACCCATTTAAAATTCTGAAACACTGCGTTGTTCCCTCTAACATCGCAACTTTACCAAATTGAGCTCAGAGAACTATTCCTAAAACCCTCGACCGCTGCAAATCCTACCATTTCAAAATTCAGAGAACCCTTTTCAGATTCTATAAAACCCAGATTGAGAATCACCAATTTATATCCCAACCTCCATTCTCTCAACTTATCAAATTAAACCAATGGCCTCCTTCGAGATTCAGTATGCTTCAGCCCTCAAAGGCAAGGAAAGGATAACCGCGACCATTATCAAAGTCGGGAGTTCTTACCAGACCTCTCTTAAGCCGCCCGATGACTATGGTCGTGCCGGGTTAGGTCCAAGGCAAGAAACACCTCAGCAAGATTCTTTATTTCCATTTGTCGATCGATCGCGGCCCTTCCCAGTAGCATTTCGCGAAAGTGGTATTTCCTGTGGAGATTGGCAAACCTCCAATCACTATGAGATTCCAATAGCTTCCGCATCATGGCTGCTACCAACCCAATCAATGATACAATGGTATCATGAAAGGCGACGACATGATGAAAGCAGATGGCGAGCAGCGGGAATTGATGAAGCCCTCCAGATTAGCTATGCCCTTAATCCCAAAGGAGGGAATAGGTGTGCTCTTATGCCTTTGATTTATCTTTGAAACCCTTCTACCAATACTTTCGATTTCAAATTTGGGCAAGCCAGCATTACCATGCTGGTTTAGGATTTCCTCTAGGCAGAAAACCCTTTAATGTAGAAGATTACCTTGAGGCGGATGTGCCTTCCATCATCCTTCCAGAGCCCTCCACTCGGAGTTGGCAAAACTGGATAACCAAATTTCAAGCCTATAAAGATCACATAGGTGGCATAGCCTTCTTATATTTCTGGCTCAACAAATTTGTGTTTTGCTCAACCGCCAACAAGATGACCAAGACATATAGCAGAATGACAGAAATCCTGTATGCTCGTAAGGAGATTGGCCTCGCCCAAATAGTGCTAGCACATCTGTATTGATGCCTCCATACTCTGTCCGCTACACCCTTAAATTGCAAAGTTGCTGGACCACTTTGGATTCTAGAGATTTGGTCTCAGATGTACTTCCCTAGACTAGCATCCCTTGAATTCTTCAAGATTTCAGAAGAAATTAAAAAGTGTTGGGGATTGCCTATGCTGGATGTAAACCAAATTACGGTCAGGGCTATGCAGTGTGTTTCGACGTGATTTACAATACTGACGCCTAAGGCTTTTACTCAAAGGCTAAAGCACTTCTTCACATGAAGCATCCAAGGGCCTTGAAGGATGGCTTTCTTCCCTCCGCCAACCAATGTGAGGAAGGGCGATTGCTGTTTCTTCAATGTATTTCTATGGCGGACCTCCCCCTCTTCTCTTCTGACAAAGGCGAGCAAGGAGTCGAGGTTTATGCCCCTCAATTATTTGCCAGGCAGTTTGGCTTGACTCAGCTTCTACCATATCCTCCAGTCTAAAGCCTGAACATGTTTTCAGTATGACGGCCCAGCAGAAACACCCCTGCGGACAAAAATGACAATCTTGTATCTGCTCTGCGACCCGCCAACTTTGTGAATTTGGGAGAATACCCGGAGCTAGAGATTTATGAACAAGCCACTAACGAGTAACAGGCCTGGTGGTCCCAACTCAGAGGAAGATTCTTTGAAAAGGAATCTCTTCATTATTTCAAAGTTCTTTTTGACAACCAACGTCCATATATTACTGTAGATGACGTTAAGGTGCTTGATGGAGGACCTCTTTATCCTGAGATTGACCCTGAACAGGTACCTCTTCGTTCTTCATTTATCTTATATATCAATTTTCAAGTGAAAACCACTAACTGATTTTGCTTATCACAGACCTGTGGCAAATCAATTAAGAGTAAGAGAAAGAAGAAAGTCCCTCAAACTTCCACCGCCAGATCTACCCAGAAGAGAGGAAGACCTCAAGTTGAACTTGAGGAATCAGATCCTGAGGATAATGAGCCAGTAAGTTATCTATACTTTATTTTTATTTATTTTACTGCACCACTGATCTGTAAATAGTTTAACGTGTTGTATCTGATGCAGTTGATGAACTTTTTCCAACAGGGATTAGTAAGGAAAAGAAGCAGACCAACTTCAACCTCTGCTGTTGCTGTGATTGAAGTTTCTTCAGGTGAGTCTTCTGAGCTACCTCATGATTCCTCTCCTTCTAGCGATTCTGAATCGGGGGACGAAGATATCCATGATTTTGCTGGAGTCCAACGAGCTAATAAACAACTCGAAAAAGAATACCAATGGGTTCGCCAGAATGTTGTTTTGGATGTAACACCTCTAAGCTGTCTTCTTGTTGATACATGTACTTCTAATATACCCTTGGTAATTATTCCAAGCGCTGCTGAGACTACCCCTCTGATCACTCCAACTCTCCCTGCAGAGCCAGTGATGGAAGAAACTGCTATTGAAAGTGTCTCTGAAGCCATGGCGGATGCTGGACAAGAGATTACTCCAACGCAACCAGAAGAAGAAGATCCTACACCCCTAGTAGCTATTAATGAAGAGGCAATACCTCCGAGTCCTGAGATGGTTATTTTGGAGGATGAAGACGTGGCTCTCCCTTTGTCTCCTGGAACCAATGCAGATGGGGAGGGTCCAACCATGCCTTCTGGTTCTTCTTTGGACGATCCTTCAGAGCCTCAAGAGCAACCACAAGCAGAATTTTCCGATAGATACTTCTCCTGTGACAGAGGTACCCTTTTCGAAAATCCTAGTCTCTTGTATTTTTCAAGATATTTACATTAATCCTCACCACATTTATATTTATATAGGTAAACAAGGTTCCTACTGTAGCTAGGAATGATGAGGCTTCTGACACGCAACGCCTGATTGCAGTTTCTCCCAGCCAGACCATTCGGATTGGGGTATCTCCTATCAAGATTACAACTCCTCAACCTCTGAAGATGAACTTATCCATCCCTCCACTAGGAGAAGATCCACTCTTGAAGCTTCTAACTCCCAAAAGAGATTACCTTAAAGGGAGAGAAGCCTGGAGTTTTATGATGCAATTGGGAAGAATGGATCTTGCGGACGCAAAGGTTGTAACAGTCCAGCCCATACACTTAGGATATTGTCCGCTTTGGGCCCCGCCCTCACAGTTTTGTCTTTGGGAGCTCCAGAGCAATTTTCCAATAGGTCACCCATCCTAGTATTGCTTTGGACTCAGTAAGCTTAACTTCGGAGTTCCCATCCCCTCTGAAACCATTGAGCCCCCAAAACGCGTCCTTATGTATTGAGCTAGCTCTACATATATAAGCACAGCATCCACTCTCCCCCGGTCGATGTGGGATGCGTGACCTACCTACCTGCTAGCTTCCCTAGCCAAGTCCAGTCAAATCATCACAATCTACCCCCCTTAGGGTCCGACGTCAGCGTCGGCACACTTCCGGCCAGGGACAGGCTCTGATACCAATTGTAACAGCCCAGCCCATACACTTAGGATATTGTCCGTTTTGGGCCCCGCCCTCACGGTTCTGTCTTTGGGAGCTCTAGAGCAATTTCCCAGTAGGTCACCCATCCTAGTATTGCTCTAGACTCAACAAGCTTAACTTCGGAGTTCCCATCCCCTCCGAAGCCATTGATCCCCCAAAACGCGTCCTTATGTATTGAGCTAGCTCTGCATATATAAGCACAGCATCCACTCTCCACCGGGCGATGTGGGATGCGTGACCTACCTACCTCCTAGCTTTCCTAGCCAGGTCAGGTCAAGTCATCACAAAGGTGGCGGCCCAAATTTGTTCCTCCGTTCAGACGCTTCAAGGTCAAGTTGATTGCCTGCCCGCCACGGTTCAAGAAAAAGCTAAGAGCACCCTAGCGAGCCTCCCAGAACTCTTAAGTTCACTTCAGAACAATTTGGATGCACTTCCAAATCAGCGAGCCAAGACTCAGGACTTTACTGCATCTCTTACCAGATCTATGAACTCCTATTCTGCCCTTGTAACCGCTGCCAGTGATGATGAAGAGAACGAAATTGCTCGCCTGGAGAGGGAGAAGGAGTTGCTTGACCAGAAAATAGAGATGATCAAGGCCAGGCAACAAGAACGTTTCCAATATGCGAGTGAGCAAAGGGAGCGTATGTCTGCTCTCCATGAAGAAACTCGACAAAGCCAAGCCGAAGTGGAAAGGCTCACAGACCTCATTGATCATTTGACGCTTAAGATAGGAAGAGCAGTGATGAAGTTGTGCGAACTCAAAACAATGCCCCCTAAGTAGATTGGGCCTAAATAATATCTATGTTATCTTATTTTATCATGGTTTTTTTAATATAAATCAGCCCATACCTCCATTCGCATTAAATCTGGCCCACTATTCTTTTCAAACCGCTTCGTTGATCAGCGAATCAACGCTCTGATTAATGACCATTAACTGCCAGTATTAATTCCAAGGATTTGGAATTCAAACCCCTTGAGACCGTCATTATCACCAAACAGTTGAAAGTGTTAACTACATAATAAATTTCGGCAGATCGGGTGGTAAACCTAATCAATCCCAACTGTTAGATTTCTCACACAATCCACTTTATAAAGAAACCCCTTCACTGAGATTGATCAATCACTCAGTTTTCACCATGTTGCCTATTCCTTTCTCCAGTTTCACCTCAGAGCCCTTATGGCTTCCTCAGTCTTTTCCTCCAGATTACACCCAGATGTTCTTACGAACACCTCTAAGTCATGTAATCTGGTATTAGTGAAATCCTAAGTCGCATAATCTGGTATTATGCCTCTGGATGAGGTGATTTCTGAATAGAAGATCAGAAATTTGATCAGATTTTTCACGTTCTCCTTTGGTATAATACTAGATATCGACTTAGGTGTCATTTGTCAGTTTTACGTTCTTCTTCTTCCAATTGTTCTTTGGCATTGGGGAAAAAAATAGGAGCAATTTTCGGCTGACATTTCCATCCATGCTAGGACTGGAAGAAAACATGGTACCATCTAGACTGCTCCAACCTGGCGGATGGAGGATCCTTGCCTAGTATTCTCTTGAAATACCCAGAAAGCATCCCATCTTCCTAGGGTCAATTAGGAAAACTGGCGGATGAAGACTGCTGTCTGTGTAGTTCAGAAAAGCAAGGAGGATGACAAGCAGAGAGATCAAAGGAGGGACTTCTTTCATCGACAAGACGAGGAGATGAACCTGCTCGAGCCCACCTTTTTGTCGGAGGAATTCTTAAACAAAGAGCTCAAAATAGAAATTCGAACTTTTCGTCTAATCGATCAAAGTCCTTTAGTATAGACATGGTTTCAGAGCTAGTTAATAGCTCTTTATGTTATAACTTTCATATGTTGTAAAAAACTTTGACTGCAAAGTCATTGAGTATATAAAAATTTTAGAAAAACGCATATATTGTCTTATTTTGTAAATTTAAATTGTATTAACCAAATACAAAAGATTTTGGACAACAGGTATTGGTCCAAGTGTTGAATCGAGATCAAGTAAATTTCAATGAAACTCTTTCAGTTTCACTATAAAATGAAAATTCCAAAAAGTTTGGAAAATTTGGGGAAAACAACTCTAGTGGATTTAATTGCAAAGCTCTGGTATTGCCCTATGTTGCCCCCCTGTTTATTCTGGCTGAGGTGAGTATCGAAGTGTGAAGCGAAGCCAAGAAAACTAAGGGATGTTGCTCCCCTGGCGAGCAAACTAAGTACGGAAATGTTAAGAAGAGGATTGCCCCCCCACCCCCCCCCCCCCCCCCCCCCCCCCCCCAGCCTCCACTAAAGGTAGCGGGTCTTCGTATTCCTAGACACTTGGAAAATATTTCTTGAAATGTCTTCCATTAATGGGATTTTTGTGGACTTCACCATCAGTGTCTCTGAGTTGATAAGCGCCTTTGCCGATAATCTGGTCGATGACAAAGGGACCCTCCCATTTGGGGGACCACTTACCACGACCTGTGTCGCGCTCGCCAAAGGGAAGCACCACTTTCCAGACCAAATCGCCTTCACCATAAGACTTGCCCTTGGTTCGTTTGTCATAAGCCCTTGCAACTTTTTTCTTTTCCATGATTATATTCTCAAGAGTGACAAGTCGCCTGCCATCAAGGTCTTCATGTTCTTGAAACATAGCCTGAACGTAGTCATCACCAATCAACTGATGTTGCTAGCGAACGCGAAGGGATTGCACATTGATCTCCAAAGGCAAGACGACATCATGGCCATACATCAATGCATATGGAGTAGTCCCTGTAGGAGTTCTTTTGGATGTTCGATATGCCCATAAAGTATTATCCAATTCAGTGTGTCATGTCCTTGGGTTGTCTTCAAGCATTCGCTTGATAATAGAGATAATCACCTTGTTACTGGCGTCTGCCTGGCCATTGGATTGAGCATAATATGGGAAAGAATGGAGGAATTGAATACCATAATCCTGAATAAATTCTTGAGTCTTCTCTGTCATAAAAACTGCCCCCCTGTCCGCCACTATACATTCAGGAATGCCATATCTATAAATAATATTCTGAAATACAAATCGGATAACTGTAGCGGAGTCGCAAGTCCGGACGGGCACTGCTTCAACCCATTTCGTGAAGAAATTTGTACCAATTAACAAATATTTATGTTGGAGAGAAGAATTGGGGTGGATCGCTCCAACAAAATCCAATGCCCAGCCCCTGGCGGGCCAAGACTTGATAATAGGTTGCATAGGTATATTAGGAATTCGTTGAACTAACCCATGAACCTTGTGCAAAACTGATACAGTCTTTGAGAATGGATGGCCAATAGTATCTGTATCTACGAATAAGCCACCTCATCTTTGGTCCACTCTGATGCGAACCACAAACACCAAGGTGTACCTCTCGCATGATCGCCTTTTGGCTTCTGTTCCATAGACACACCTGAGGTCAATACCATCTGCACCTCTGCGAAGTAACTCATCGCCCTTAAGTAAATAGTTAGTGGCAAGGTATCGGATCCGTCTCTCGGACGGTGCATAGGGATTTTGTAAATATTGGATGATCGGGAGCCGCCAATCTGTATCAATTGGCTCAACTATAGCAACCAACCACTCGTCTCAGTGTTCTCACTCGCGGTAAAGGATGGTAAAGTTCGTCGTTCGACTTTGAAGATTCTTTCCTTAACTCCCTGAGGTAAGCTAATGCCAGTAGCCAATTGTACCAGTTCATTAGCCGCAAAGTTCTTCTTGAGAGGGACATAGGCAAGCACCATATCAGCAAATTGTTCAAGTAGTTCTGACGCTCACTCTCAATAATGTACAAGATGGAAATAAAGACATTTATATACTCCCGTGAGGTGGTTTCCACTTCATGACAGTGGAATCCCCTTTACCTCCGGTTTCTGGGATGCTCTTTCGGGGTGAAGAATCTGGTTGGTTTGATGCAACCGATCAAACGGAGTTTTTCTCTAGGGAGTAGACTAACTTCCTCCTTGCTGAATTCCTAGATGCACTCTCTGCTTGATTCGATTCCGAGAGCCTCTCGTGAACACTTCTTCTACGAGGCGGTGAAACCTCTTTGTTTCGTGCCCGGCGAGAATCCACATATGTTTTGGCCTTATACCACTTATAAGTCTCCCGTATGTGTTCAACTTGGACCGAAAGATCTTCTGGGGTCACCTCCCCTTTTTCCAAAGCCTCCAGAGTTCTCTTTGTCTTGCCGTACCGCTTCTGCATATTCCTAGTCTGAGTAGGAAGTACCTCTACAGCTTTATAATTCTGCTGTCTATACCACTTATCAGTCTTGAGTTGTGACTTCGACGCCGGTGGAACGTTAGGCTTGACTGTAACATCTGCATCTGGTACTTTGGAAGGACCGTAAACGGGTACAGATCTAACCCCAGAAGGTCCTGGATCTGGTTCAAGACCTCACCTTGCTGGCGTAAGATCCCTGTTCCTTGTGATGGTATTTCGCCCGCTTGGGATCACCAGATCTGGATCTTTCAGGACCTAGATGAGTGTGCTTGACCTTTTCCAAGGCCTTCTTCTCTACCTCCTTAAGTGCAAACTGCAACTTCTCATGTGTTATAGGCAGATGACAACTGATTTTACAATTGAGACATAACTTGGAACGTGGTACTAGCACCAACTCCTCATGTCCTGACAGATGTGTATTATTGTTAGTTTGCTGTTCTACTTCTGACTTACTTTTGTCGATGGCATTTACCCAAAACTCAGGGATAGGAGCCACCGCTTCCGTAGCAAACTTCAAAGTTCCATCATTCAACCATTCTTGAATTTGGTCCATTAACGCAATACACCTTAAAGTATAATGGTCGTCAGAATGATGAAAAGTACAATAGGACCCACCAGATGCCATCTCCCTCTATGGCATGCGAGTATTATCAGGGTTAATCATCCCCTCCTGGGCCAAGAGTTCCCAAATTTCTGGGGCCTTGCCAGGCTCCAATTCTTGGCATGGACCGTGAACAAAATCTATCATGTTCACATTAGGGAATGGCTTAGATTCTGTCCAAGTAGGCTCCTTGGCAGCTTCCATCTTCATGACACCATTGTTAATCCACGTCTGGATTTGATCTTTAAGTTTGACACAGTCTTTGGTATGATGGTTAGTCATGTTATGAAAGCTGCAGTATTTCTTACCCGCCATGTAGTCTGACTTGGGAATGAAACCTCATTCATGTTGGAGCCGCCCTTATTTAAACAGCTCAAATAAGATTTCGGGAGCTTGATGTGCATTATATGTATATTCCTCAAAAGCGGACTTAGTTGGTAGAGAAGTCACAATCTTGATGGGCTCCTTGGTTAATCTTACATTCTTCGATTGTAGTTGCTCGCGATCGACCACTTTTATAACCGCTATTTCTTCTTCCTTATCCGCTTCAACCCAAGCTAGGATTAGAGCAGACTCTGCTTGTACAGCCGCGACCGTTTTTGAACTGGAAGGGACCCCCATTTTAGGCTTCAAAGTGCCTGGATAATAAGACAATGAGACGCCCTTCTTCCTTTCTCTTTTTTATTTTATCCGATCAATCCAATGTTACTGATCGGCCAACCTACTGGTTAGATCAGCCATATTAGTAACATATACCTGTTCGAAGCCAGTCTGAACTTCCTCATCTAGTCCTGTAATAGCCAAGTCTACAATAGTGTCCTCTGACAACTTATCTTTGCATTTGGTCAGTTGCAACTTAAAGCGTTTTAGGTAATCCATGGCTGATTCTCTGGGTTGTTATTCTATTTCGGCCAAGATCCTTACAGTGACCTTAGCCTCAACAACCCCAAACATGGTTGTAAAGAGAATTTCCATGGTCCTCCAGTCTGGAACTGACCCTGGCGCCAAATCCTTATACCATGCTAATGCTGATCCAGTCAATGAGGTGTTAAATACTCACAACTTGAGTATGGAATTCTCTGCATAGGGACCACACTCGTTGTTAAAGCGAGTGATATGGGTCTCAGCATCTTCTGAGGAATTCCCTGAGAATTGGGTGAAGCGGATATGCTTAAAGTTGTTTGGCCATGGAAGTGCATTCACCTCTCTAGGAAGTGGATTAGCATAAGTTCTGTTGGCGTCTGGTAAGCCATGCATAACCCTCATCTTTTCTTCGAACAATTTATCCACTGCTTCTAGAGTGAGAGCATGGGCCTCGTCTTCTTCATCAGATGGAGGATTACCAAGCCTTCCACCTCTTCTTCTCCGTCTTGAAAGTCCGGAAACGTTAAGCCCCTGATATGGAGTACATGGCCTTAACGTGTTGGGACGAACATTTTCTATTGTTCTTCCCAATGTCGAAGGTGGAGTTAGCTTCCGGACTTCTTGCTCCTCAAGATCCATCTTCTGTTGGAACAATATGGATAACTGCTCGATAGAAACTGAGGTTTTGGTCAACTGCTCCTGTTGTTTCCTCCCTTGCTCATTGACCTGGTCCTGTTGTTCCCTCATTTGCGCATTGAAGTTCTTAGCATAAGTAACAGCCTAGTTGGCAGTTTTCCTATGTTGGTCCGCCAACCAATTAATGCTGGACGAATGTCCAATCTGCTCTGTCCTCAACTCTTTCAAACTCGCCTCAATCCTCTGAAGAACGTCATATGTTGATGCCGACTTGGCCAACATCATGTGCAAAGAGTCCATTACGTCTTCAGAAGATGGAACAGCAGGGTTCGCATTATTATTCTTTTTAGAAATCTCTGGAATTCCTAAGGCTTCAGTCGCCTCTTTGTCCAAGATTTTGGTGGGATTACTCTGGTCACCAACACCTACTGGGCTTCTAGGACTCCCCTCGTCACTACTGATGACCCCCGACTGATCTTCAATAGTAGACATTGCGCTTCCAAACTTGAGGCCTGCTTCTGCCTCTGATAAACCTCTACACGTAGATGAGTTGTGCGAGGCGTGGAACCTGTGTTCTGGTTTATTGCAGGGAGGCATGATTCGTTGATATGGATTAGATCCCGCAATCTTGCACTGGTCGTATTAGGCGTGCCAAAATGTTCGTATCAGATTTAACACCTTGCGAACAGTCAACACGTGGGGGTGGCGGACATCAATTTCAGTCCTCTTGTAATGTGCGCGAGCGTGCCAGTACCTTTGAGTTGGTACAACTTTGGTGCGGACGACCTCTGACGAGTATATCTATCTACTCCCGATACCTGACATCTTGTCCAATCGACTGTTACGCGGGAGTTGAATAGGCCGGCGTAAAGGCTCGAACAAGACTTAACAAAAATCTATTATGATTTTCATCTCAACTTATTGCAGATTGAGTAATCTTACTTCGATCCTGAGATGCAAAGCAGAGCTATTACCAAGACCGCGGGGAATTGTTTGCTATGCAAGATAGCGACTCGATATACCACAAGATGTGGCGACTGAACACGATAAGTCTTAGCGACGCTCACACTAGATGAAAGGCACACTTCAACAACCGCGCAAGCATACAGCGACCGATGCGGGCGTAAGGTTGCAGCAGGGTTGGATGGTGGTTGTTTACAGTTTGTGGAGGCAGTACGCGTAAGATTGCTCCGGAGAGACTTTGTAAGATTTACGATGCACAAAAGCTTGTGTTTCTAAGATGGTTGTGCACACCTTTTTACGTTGTGCATGAGTTCTTTATATAGAGAATGCAAAACCTTAATACTTGCGTATCAAGCATAATAGATTCTGAAATCAACTAGAATTTGATTACCCGGAACCACCTCCTTCTCGGATTCCTAAAGGAACCTCAAATCTTTTCCAAGAATGAAAGATGAAATATACATCAGATTATTTATTAATAAATAACCTCTTGGGTCTCGATCCACAATCTCGGATAAATGTCAATTTAGGCCCAAATAAGTTCTTAACCCCCCACACCCGTTCCTTTTCACAGTTGTTCTGAAGAGCCCCATTTACTCACCTTTCGCCAATTCTTATTCTATACATGACAAACAAAGAAATATACCACCACCAAATTAAAACATAAAACACCCAAAACTCCTTTGTTTCCCAGTTATCGCAAGGCACATGAAGAAAAAAAAATAAAGATGATGGATTCGCTAGCAATTTAGTCTGAGACTGTGTCATGCACCATGTCTACCATTGATGGAGTTTGGTAGATGATCATCTCTCTAGCTCCCCACCCATGTTTTAAGACTCTTGTCATTCATGGATGTAGTCATGTAAACGTCGGGTAAACTTCTGGATGGATCATTGCTCTCTAGTATGTATGTCTGTAAGATGAAATGGTCGAAAAGCATACTGTTCATGTGTCAAATCTGTATAAAGGAAAATCACATTGCCATGTCGATCTGCACTGCCATTAAAGTCCAACAAAGATCAAGCAAACTGCTGTAAAATGTTCTCGGCTACAGCTTTGTAAACAAAAGTGTAGGATGGAGATGGACAAGTATGACAATTTGTTAAAAAAAAAAAAAAAAAAAAAAAAACAGAGAGCAATCCGACGTCGTTCGGCTTTCGCTAACATACTGTAGGATTACTTGCCGGAAGAATTGATTGTTAAAATCCTGGAGAGGTTGCCGGTCGAATACTTAATCCGATTCACATCCGTTTCGAAACGCTGGCGCTCCATCATATTGTCCGACCCAGATTTCGCCAAGTCCCATTGACATGTCACATGTGGGTGATGAAAACATACGGCGTGGCTGACTCATGGACCAAGCTATTTAACTTAAAGGTCATCAATCAGCCAATCTTGGTATTGGAAGCTACCACATTTCTGCTAAAACTGACTTTAGACAGTGATGACCGGAAGCTGCTCGAGCTGACAAGGATTTGTCATACCAAAGAGGAGCATGATTCGGTTCTGTTAAGATGGAATGCACTTGTCAAGGAAAGAATTCAATATAAAGAGACTCTACTTTGGCTTAGTTAGTTACTCCGCATTTACAAATTTCAACCCCTTCTCTTCTTGATTTACTGGGATTGTTTCAATTCACATTTGTAATTGACTGAATCTGTGTGACGATAATATTAGACCGTTTTCTTTTAATAGTTTTAGGTTGTGGACTTAAGTGGCTACAAGGAATCACTACAGTTTGATACTTTCGTGCCTAAGTACATGTTTGTGCTTGCTATAAACAGCAAGGAAGCAAATGCTTTTGCTTCCTTTGAAACACGGGAAATGGTCAATACATAATCACCGCCTTAGGCATGTGATAGTGGCCTTCCTTACCAGGCTACCATTTTTTATTACCATGGTGCAACACACTGCAGGTTGCATAATCTGTATTGTTCACAGATTTTATTTTTTATAGTTTGCATTGACCAGTTTTGATTACCATGATACAACATATAGCGGGCTGCATAATGTGTATTGTTCATTTTTGTATGTTTAAAAGACATCACTAGTATAATTTCTTCAAACTATTTCTTATTAGTTGTTTGAGAATTTGAGTCTCTTATATATATATATATATATATATATATATATATATATATATATATATATATATATATAAAAGCAGGATATAGAGAGGATGTCCTCAAATTTGAGTTATAATACGGATTTTCATTTTTGACCAACTTTTAGATCGAATTTT